>JBBPQL010000056.1:0-77124 GCA_038092515.1 Boletus subparvulus
GGCCTCCACATCGGAGATGTTGGCTACGTCGACGACAATGGCATATTCGAAGTCCAGTTCAATATATGTCGTCCCTTACATCACGAGCTCCACCAAGCTAGACGCAACGATCTCACCGGGCTAGTTGGATTGGCCGAGTTCAATCTGAACGACGCCCCTTCCGTTCCCGATGCATTCCCTTCTGGCCGTGTAATTTGTCATGGCATCCGGGGATTTCAGGGCCATTCGCAGAGGTAGTTTTATCATATCAATGCATGGAGATGCGCCACAATACTGACTTAGTATTGTAAGCGCACCCTGCGAATTCATATCATGTTCTACATCAGGCGCCATCCTTATCCTTCCATCAGGTGCTGTGCGCCAAAGTCTCCACAAGAGCAAGGAGGAAGAGTTCCGTAAGCTGGCAGAGAAATGGGCGCTTGACTGGTGTCGGTTCGCTGATTGCAAATCCCTCTACCTGATCACCGGGGTTCACAAGACGAGTTCTTGGTATCTTGCATCATTCCATGATGTTAGGCCTACTGGACAGATCCTAGTGACACGAGACAATGCTGGAGGATATAGTTGTGACTCCATCTGCGATTACCGCCAGAGTCCCAGGAAATCCTGCAACGAGAACCAAACCGTGCTCATATCAGGTTTCAAGATCGAAGTGAGGGGTTGGGATACGCATACTGTGGTTGAGAAGTTGGTACCGCATTCAAAAAGTATCTGGTCAGAATTGACATTGCTGGCGAGCTTCCTGGTTGGCGTCTTGATTTTCTTCTGGCGGCGGATGGTTTCGAGATATGTGTTCAAGTTATGGGAGCCCGGCACTCCTAGAGATATAAATGTGGGCATGGGGGTCCGCCGTGTACCGGCATTATCCCAAGTAAGTACTCTTACTAAAGTGACCGAACAGATGGCTGAGCAACTCTCCAGCCTTTTCACCCTTCCGACGTCATCAACCGTTACCTCCTGGACAAGGTTGGTGGTGAAATATCGTATGCTATAGCATACTGAATTTCTTGGTACAAGAATCCCAATGCTCCGATGGCCATCACTCATGACAGCCAATGGCTAAGCATGCTTGAAAAGGTTTGGTGTCCTGCACCGCTGTCAATCCACAAATTTGACCTAACTTCCAGAATGAATTGCCTTATGAGGACATGACGGAGGAAGGATGCTTCCGGGCATTCTTGGAAGAAAATTATACATATGACTCTAATTCTGACAGTAAGTATTTCATCGCAGCTATTCTTCACACCTTCCTAATGTTTCTCAGATGCAGTTTATCTTCGGAGAAAGATGTGAGTCTTTTCTCTCCCGAAGGCCTGGGGTGTTGACTAGGATCCGTCAGCGATACACCGAACAGCGAGGATTACAGTGACTTGCACAAGTCAGCGCTCTCTCCCACGACGTTCTCTCTCCCTACTTTTGATAACATTCGGCATATCGTCATTACACGTACGTACGACTTTTGCCATTGCAGCAGGAGTATGACAATCGCTTGTAGACATTCGAGTGGAGAATGTTGTCAGTTGTTTCAAACGCATGCCCGTCGGCTTTTATGTCCTTATCCAGTTCGATGGTACAAAGAAGAGAACCAAAACCAAAACGGTTTTGTTCCGCGAGAGCGTCATTGAATGGGAAGATGAGATTATACTGTAACCGATCTCTCACTCCTTTCTGCTGTGTTGTTCATGATGATTAGGCCCAGGGATTCATCGATCGAAGTTCAACTCTCAATCAACGCTTCCTTTGAGCTTGAGCCCACGCTTGGAAACGGGGAAACACTCTGCATGTCAGAAGTCAGCGTGGGCGGTTTGGCTCAGGCTGGCAGCACGTACCGTAAGCGTGCTAAAGCTTGGGGTCCTGGTGGTCCTTGCTAAAAATGGGCACAGTTGTGTTCTCTTCGGGGAGCAGGAACCATGAAGATGTTCCTCCCTGTCCTTCTCTCCTTATTACGATCGAAGAACGGCGGTTGGACTATGTCGTTGATTTGAGTCACGGCGACGGAAACGTGAGAGTCAGTTATATTATCTGTCCTTGTTAATGAGACATTGTTAGTTGGGATGCGAGGACCGCTCGTGCGTCGGGGTCGCAGAAGCAACGGAAGAAGGGCACAGCGCACTCCTCCGCTATCACAGACACCACGAGGTAGCGGAGCTGAAAAAATCTATTGAACGCTTTACATTTGCATTGGAGCTTCTTCCTTCCGCTCATGAGTGTCGCGCTATCGCGCTGTTCAACCTTGCTATGGCGAGGTTTATAAACTGTCAGGTTAACGGTACAATCTCCGACCTCGATGACACCATTACTTCTTATCGCGAAGCTCTCGCGTTGCGTCCGGCCACTCTCCCGGATCGACCAGGAACACTACTGCACCTCGCTCAGGCTCTCTTGTATCGCCACTGGAGGCGGCGATGCGAATCATCCGTCGCGGATGAAATAGAGGGAGTCGAGGTGGAGGGCAAGCAGATTTTTCACGAGGGGAGCTACGAGCACCGGGCCGCGGATCTTGTTGTTCAAATGCTCAAACGATACCCCTCTCGGTACAAGCAGCTCGGGGCGGTGCAGGACCTCGAGGAGACCACCGTCCTTTGCCAAGACGCACTTGACCTTTGCCCGCAAGGACATTCTGATCGGTCAATGTCTCTAAACGACCTTGCAGATGGTCTCTCCTTTCGGTACAAGCAGCTCGGGGTAATGGAGGACCTCGACGAGGCCATTGTCCTTGGGCGAGAAGCACTCGACCTTTGCCCCCAAGGACATCACGATCGGTCAATGTCTCTAAACAACCTTGCGGATTTTCTCTCCTTTCGGTGGAAGCAGCTCGGTGCAATGGAGGACCTCCATGAGGCCATTGTCCTCGACCGAGAAGCACTGGACATTTGCCCACAAGGACACCTTTATCGGCCAATGGCTTTGAACAACCTTGCAGTTCATCTCTCCACTCGGTACAACCAGCTCGGAATGATGGAGGACCTCGATGAGGTCATTGTCCGTGTCCGAGAAGCACTTCGCCTTTGCCCGCAAGGACATCCTGATCAGTCGATATCTCTCAGCAACCTTGCAGATTGTCTCTCATCTCGGTACAAGCAGCTTGGGGCGATGGAAGACCTCGAAGAGGCGATTCTCCTCAACCGAGAAGCACTTAACTTTCACCCGCAAGGACACCCTGATCGGGCAATGTCTTTGACCAACCTTTCAATCCGTCTCTCCTCTCGGTATGAGCAGCTCGGAGCGGTGCAGGACCTAGACGACGCCATTGTCCTTGACCGAGAAGCACTCGACCTTCGCCCGCAAGGACACCCTGATCGGGAAATGTCTTTGACCTACCTTGCAATCGATCTCTCCTCTCGGTACAAGCAGCTCGGAGTGGTGCAGGACCTAGATGATGCCATTGTCCTCGACCGAGAAGCACTTGACCTTTGCCCGCAAGGACACCCTGATCGGGAAATGTCTTTGACCAGCCTTGCAATCCGTCTCTCCTCTCGGTACGAGCAGCTCGGAGCGTTGCAGGACCTAGATGATGCCATTGTCCTCGACCGAGAAGCACTTGACCTTTGCCCGCAAGGACACCCTGATCGGCAAATGTCTTTGACCAACCTTGCAATCGATCTCTTCTCTCGGTACGAGCAGCTCGGAGCGTTGCAGGACCTAGATGATGCCATTGTCCTCGACCGAGAAGCACTTGACCTTTTCCCGCAAGGACACCCTGATCGGGCAATGTTTTTGACCAACCTTGCAATCCATCTCTCCTCTCGGCACAAGCAGCTCGGAGCAGTGCAGGACCTAGACGATGCCATCGTCCTCGACCGAGAAGCACTCGACCTTCGCCCGCAAGGACACCCTGATCGGGTAATATCTTTGACCAACCTTGCAATTCATCTCTCCTCGCGGTGCGAGCAGCTCGGGGCAGTGGAGGCCCTCGATGAGACAATTCTCCTTGGGCGAGAAGCACTGGACCTTCTTCCCGCGCCCGCAAGGACATCCCGATCGTGCAATCTAAATTCTAAATCCATATCTAAAAAGTTAGCGGAGAACGGCCTGGGAAAGGGGGGGACCTGAGCCAAGGCCGACGCCTATTTCGGCTCTCTTGGCTCACGTCGGTCACCGTGTCGAGTTGCGTCAGGACCCCGGATAATACCTATGGAACCCAGATCCCCCTGTCTGAACAGAATTTTGCAAAACTGGCACTTCCATGGGGGGTGTCGGAATTTCATTCCTGTATTGGCTTCGTGTGCAAAACGTACCAAACATAAAAATTTTAAAGTAAAATTTAAAAAAATGGCAACCTGTGACTTTGAAGGTGAAAGAACTGTAACTGGCATTTCATAGACCGCTCGTCGAGACCGTGCCGTTCGCCTTGGATGTTCCCTTTATGTGAAGATTGCCGAATGGCGGAAGCAAGCTCGCGCTCTTCCCGCTTCCTTTGTTCGCACGATTGTAGGGGCTCACAACATGACGTCGTCCGCTACCTCACCGTCACGTACTCCTTACTTCGTACATATACCACCACAACCTGTCTTCAGTGCTTCCCGCCGTTCTTCAGAGCGGGTTTCCAACGATGTCTGATGCAAACTTCAGGTGAGACTGTCCAGTGTTCATTGGCTCCTGATGCGCGATGACTAACTACAGTTTTAGCCTACAAACCATTCTTGCCGGACGGACTGCCTCGATCTACGTGGGCCCAAATTTAAAGTCTCACCTCAGGCAGAATCCCGAGAAACCGGGTGCACTCCACATCTCCTCCATCGTCGTCGTCGGAAACGCCACCCCTGACGGCCAGTTCTTTCACTTCCATCTCTCGATGGTTGCGCAAGGCGAGGACCCCTCCGATTCTATCAGCCTCAACATGATCCCGACCTACGGCGGGAACAGGATGTACGGGATCCTCGAAGTGGAGTACCGCGGCGAGCTATCTCGAGTCCCCCCGGACGCGATCACGTTCAAAGTGGCGCTTTCCGCCAGCAAAGTGACGGCGGCGACACTCTGTCATTGCTTGTTGACGACGCATCACCTTGACCGATACGAGTGCGTATCTGTGACGCTCCCGCCCCGTTTTTCGTTCACGCATTCGTTTGAAAGATTCAATTTGGACGGGCAAGGATGCCGCCACTGGTGTGCGACTGCGCTAGAAAAGCTCGCAGAGGCTGGCTTCATTGACGTCGACGTCGGAAAGAACTTTCAAGAATTCGAGGAGGAGGAAGCGAGGAAGTGGGGAACAAAGTTTCCAATGCCCCGCATAAAGGGCACATTTCACAATGATGACGCACAGAAGGGATGCAAGTAGCAGATGGATTGCGGCACAAACTACGTCAACAACGCTTGAGCCATCCTTCCTCTGGAGAGTAGTCAGGATCATCGAAGAAAGCCGCAAAGAAAGGATCTTGCGCGCAGAATAGCAGAATGGTGTAAACGGTCTTGTCACGAGGTACTCAAGTGTCACTTCGGGAGCTACGATGTCTTCGCGGGGGAGCGCCTCGATGGACCAGCAGCCTGTGTCTGATCGGATTGTCCGTTTCTCCCGTACACATGGAACAAGTGACTGACGTCGGCATAGCCGTGCCGGGGTTTTTCATCACGCTCTTCTTCTCACCGAATCCGACAATGTCATTTCTACGGATCTCATATCCTCGATGACCCACCAATGCTCCGAGATGGAAATGATCCTCAAAGACCGAACCAAAAACCGTCGCGGCGACGAGTTACTGGTTGAAGGAGCAAAAGGTCGGCCAAAGTCATCATCGAAGTATCAAAGTAATTGACGACGGGCAACATGTTCTCATCCGGCGACAACTCTGTACCTGTAATTGTATGCTTACTGACACAACAACTCTGAAAGGCAAGAAAGATGTATGCATGTATCCTAGATCTTCGGGGGCACATGTTCCCGATCAAGGCAATGAAGATTCGTCGAGATTGAGAATCAAATTGGTGTGGAACCTGATCGCCTCGATCATGGCCTCCGCCCGTAATGCTAATTGGTACTTGCAGTAACATGTTTGCTTGAGGAGAAGAAGACTCACCTTCGTTCACCGTGTGGATACCGTTGTAGAAATCTGCAGAAGTAAAGGGAGCAAACCGGAATATGTGCTTCGACAGGTTCCAGTAATATCTTGTGTCTAGGAAGACGAAACGTCAAACCCGCGTGAGATGGAACGAAACAGCCAAAGAGATCGCACCAGTATTGCCTACAAGAGTGAATCAGTCTGGAATACGACGACGAACACGGGAGATGCGAACCCAGGGATAAGGACGGGGAGACGACTACTTGTGACACATTGTAAAAGTTGGAGGACTCCACGGTCGCCTTGATGGTTCCAGCAAGGATCGAGTAAGGGCCGTATCCAGTTGGGGTTACAGGCGATGGCTCGAGGGCGGAATCGTATTCTTCGGAGATGGATACTTGCCCCGCCTGGCCGGTATGGACCACCCGCCCGAAAGCGTTCAACGTTAAATCATACTTGACCGCAACTGGGCGGAGAACTTGGACGAGGTGTTGTTGGAGTTCGGTCACAGAACTTGATGTACCTTGAGCGAGCGCACTCTTGTGTCATGTGTGAACGTACCTATGTTCTGCGATACGATGGTTGACGATGACCGCAGCGCGCTCGGGAAGAGCGTTGACTTTAATGCCCCCTTCGATAATATCAGCAGCCTGGGTTGTTCCCAACATGGCACGACTGATAATAGGCGACAGTTCAAGGAGGCCATGCTTGAGACGCTCCAGAGCTGTGTCGTCGGATATTGCCTTACGGGCGACGGAGCGGAGATGGTCGGGGAAAGATGGAGAGTACTCTGCACGGCACATGGTGGAGAGAAATGGAGTTCCGTTACGAAATAGTTGAGGAACGTGAGGATTCTCCTCCAGTGCATTGATGAACTGGGCAAGATATCCAATGCTCTGACAGGACAAGTTTATTGGTGTGACGTGTGTTATGGACAAATGAACGTACTGTATGTTTTGGGGGTCTGCTGGAATGACCACCTGGGGTAGCAACTTGAATGCGGGCGTCGAAATGGCCCTTTTCAGAGAGCGCAGGGAGTGCAAAGTACACGCCGTTACCGTACTCGCTCATGGGACCTGGGTGAGATTGAGGCGATGGACTACGAAGAAGATAAAAAAGACGAACCGAACTCGTCGAGGATCATGGCAAAACCATCATGACCGTAAGTTTGTTCGAGGTAAGTAGCAATGTGACCAGCACCCTGAGGATAGATTAGACGTGGGAAGTCGAATGAATGATAGACCTACTTGTTGTCCGGTTGTTTCCTCATCGAAACCGAAAGCGAGGACGATGGTTCGGGCGGGAGAAAACCCGTGTTCAAGAAGGGCGTCGATGCTGACAAGTTTCTGGATGAGATCGCCCTTGTCGTCGCATGTGCCGCGACCCCAGATCCAAGTGCCTGGATGGAGGTATGAGTACGATTGGCTGAGAGACGGAGAGGCTCACCATCATAATCGCCCGAGTAGGGCAAGTGCTCCCACTGGGAGAGACTGGCAGGATCGACGGGGACGACATCTGGATGAGATTAGCAGTGATGGTGGAGACATGATGTGAGATACGACGAACCTTGGTGGGCAGTTGATAAGAAAGGTTTTGCGTCTGTAGAGCCCTGCCAATGGAACACGAGTCCGTAGGTGTTTACCCTTGTGACGTTCAAGTTGTCGTACCTGGTGGCGAGATGAGGCAGGGGAAAGGAGGTACAGAGAGGGACTGACACGCGTGGAAAAGTCTGCTCCAGATAGCCATGTAGATCTGCAAATGGGTGCCAAACGGGGTCTTGGTCGACCGGACCGCTTCCGTCCCTGGACTCTGTGCTGCAAAGGGTGTGAGCTGAAGAGGAGGGAAAGCGGAGAGGACAGACGGGATGCGAACTGCACCCGAGAGTGCGTGGTAAGCGGTGCGCTTGAAGCCGGGGGAGGCATAGACGGTGTCGAGCTCTGCTGCGATCTGGGCATGAACAGATGGGTACAGCGCGTCCCACTGCGCACAGACAGACTCGTGTTTGAACGCGAGGTGGACGAGTCCTGCCAGTGCACTCCAGAACATGGTAGCAGCTTACGTGATGAGTACCACCCCAGTACTCCATTAATGGACCGCCGGCTGCCCACCGCCGTCCGCCATGTCGTGCGCTCAGCCGTCCTGTCTGATTCCAGAGTTCACTCCAGAGTGCACGGACGACTGTCTCGTCGTCGCCTGCGATGACCCGGAGCACGGATCACCCGCCTGCCTCGTCACCAACGGCGAGATCCCCTGCGATGGCACCTGCATCACCGCTGCAGCGTGCAGCGACTGCACCGGACTGGACGAAATCGTGAGCACCCTCCCAACCCCGCCGCCGTGTCTCACCCGCCCCGCAGCTCCAGTGTTGCACCGACTACCACTCCTACCTCATGGACCAAAAGTCTTTCTGGGAATCCACCTTTCCCGAATTGCCTTGCGACTGCGTCCAATCAAGCCCCTTCCCCCAGTCGATCCAAGCTCTCCTCTCCGACCCCTCGGTGCCTTCTACCGCTTCCTCCTCTCCCTCTCTTCCTCCATTTTCACCATCACTCCATGCTCCCTCCCCCTTTGCCCTCCCCACGCAGTCTTTCCCATGCATGTGGGCAAGTTGTGGTTGCGCATTCAACAACCTGTCAGATCTCGTAGGCCACGTCAATCTCCAACATCTTTGCGCCATAAATACTCACCCTACTCTACCTGTCAACGATATCTCCCAATCCCCCCTTTTCTGTCACTGGGGTGATTGCGCGACGTTCCCGTCCCCGTCTTCTATTCCAAGTTCCTCATCTGCAAGCTCAGATGACGACGTTCTTAATATCCTTGCAGCACACCTCATGCAAGATCACCTTGGTCTTAGCTTTCCTCCTTCGGCCACACTTCAGCCTCTAGCAGACCCCCACAACATCTCCGACCCTGTGCACCAGCCATCCATCTCTCCTAATCCACCCTCACACGATTGCTCGGGCACTCACGTCTGCAAGTGGCAAACATGCACCCAAACGTTCCCCTCCTGTAATGACCTCACAGCCCACATCGCCTCCGTCCATATCGGAGGCGGAAAAGCCCATTACGAGTGTCTCTGGGAGGGCTGTAACAGGCACGGTACAAACGGATTCTCAAGCAAGCAAAAAATATCCAGGCATCTCCAAGTTCGTGTTTCATCACACTCGATGCCATCTCGCTCACGACATTCTAGTCACACACCGGCCACCGCCCTTTCCCATGCCAGGTATGCAACCAGAGTTTCTCCGAGGCGGCAACTCTCCAGCAGCACATGCGCCGTCACACACAAGAGAGTGAGTCATCCTCATAGTACATCGCGGATTTCGTGCCAACCATATGCAGAGCCATATATCTGTGATTTTTCCGGATGTGGAAAAGCCTTTGCTACTGCAGGTGCATTGACGATTCACAAGCGCACTCACAACGGGTCACGACCATTCAAGTGTAAATTCTGCGACAAGTAAGCCTCCGCCATGTTCTCTGTTCTGTCCCCTGACAACCCATCCCCAGAGCCTTCTCAGAGTCTTCCAATTTGTCCAAACATGTGAGTCGACATGCCTCCCAAGGTGTTCCATCCCACTCACTCAGTGAAAAGCTTCGGACCCACACCGGTGCGCGTCCATATGTATGTACCGCAGAAGGGTGTGAGAAGGCATTTGCCAGACCAGACCAGCTGGCTAGACACAGGAACGTGCACCGACGAAAAAAGGATTCCAAGGGATAACTCTCGAATGCCTTCGCACATCTATGTCATATGGACTATACGTGTATCACATTCCGGCCAAGCGGATACGTAATAAGAGCAGATGCATGTAAAAACACGAGTGAGGTATGAAGAGTGGGGAAACAACAAACATTCATAAATGATGAATAGATATAATTTCACGACTGTCCATCCAGCGCCATTTTATTGATGCCATAAGTGACCAAGTTGACTTGGCCGTCACCTTCAAAGTCCTCTGGTTGCAGCTCAGGAGCCATTCCTAATGACGTGGCTTCCGCAGAGGGCAGTTTAACTTTTGGTGGTGCCGCGGGTGTAGGCGCGAGCCCGAGCGTTCTCTTCGTGGGTATGACGCGGCCTGGAACGCAAGAAAAATGAGCACCACGATAATGCCACACGGCGGGGAAACATGCCCAGTTTCTTGAGATGATCGTACCCCTTCAACCTCGTCCTGTCGAATTCGGGGTTGACAGAGGAGCCTTCCTCGAGTGCCACATAGTCGATGCGCTTCGCGACGAGGAATGCGTCGGTGAGCATCCACACCGCGTCGGGGACGATCTCGTCGACCCAACGACAGTGGCGCAGGAGCTCGCAGCGCTCCACGTGCGGGAACCGCGGCCGAGCGTGACCGTGCTGCCGACAGGACTCGTCTGGAAAGACCCCGACCATGAGGTACACGGAGGGGAAGGCGAGCTTGGCTTGACGCAGCTGCAACGCGTGTCTGTCGGACGTGTCAGCGGACGCATTCGTGTCGTGGACGTACTTACCCCGCTGTCAGCACGTCAAAGACGCCGTCGAGGTAGACGCGGACGGTTCGGGGGTCGTGTGGATAGCCGCCAACAGAGTCGAGCACGCCGCGGACCCAGGTCTGGATGTCGGTGGCGGAGAGGGACGCGGTGCTGAGGGCTTCGCAGGCGGCGGGTGTGGGTGGAAGTTCGCGCACGGTCTGGGACGCGATGTGGCCAAAGTCTGCGATGCTGGACTCGAGCGAGCGTTGGCCGGGATTCGAGATGACATCGTAGTCTTCGTCGCTGAGGACGGAGGAAGAGCCCATTGTGCGGTGATGGTCAAATCGAGGACATGTCGGTGAGATTCAAGACGGTATATGTACACTAGACCAGCGCGGGTATCACGCCAGGCAGGAACGCGGGCCCTCCCTTGTTGGCCTCGTACCACGGCACGTCGTGCGCGATCAACACCTGCACCTTTCCAACTTGCACCAGCGCTCTCACCCGCCTCAAGTTCTCCTCTGCAGCGTCCTTGTCCGCATGCATGATGCACCGCACATGCCCCGCCTCGTCCACCACACACGCAAATGCCTTTTCTCCCGTCACGATCCGCCAGTCGTGTGCAGAGTCGCCACCGAGGAGGATCCAAGACCCGTCTGCGGACGTGCGTGCGAGGACGTTGACGTGGCCGACGATATGACCTGCGTCCGAATCTCAGTCTCAACCCTTTTTTTTTTCCGCTCATGACCCACCTGGTGCATCTACAACATACAGACTCCCGTCCCCGAAAAAATCAAACGCATGCGGGTACGGCCCAATCGACGTGTTCAGGTCAGATTTGGATACGAACCGCGCACGTTCGGGAGGGATGGCCGTCGACGAGAAGACCGCGTCCGGATTCTCGGGGTACCCATTGACGAGCAGCTCCCGACACCCTTCCCCGACGAAAAACGTCGCCTTTGTGAACGGGGTGTGGTCCCCGATGCTACCCGACGAATCAAGACGCTGCGCCTTGCCTGACGGAGTCACTTACTGGTCCCAGTGTAGATGGCTGACGATGACGGCGTCTACCTCGTTGGGTGCGACACCGCCTTTCTCGAGCGACTCTGCGACGGTTTGTGTCACCGTGGACGAGAAACCGAGGCTTTGGATGCGCTGCCGCGTGGCCGGCGGGTACCCCTCTAAATCACGACGCGTGCCGAGGTCGAAAACGATCTGGAAACCCGTCTTGGAGTGCCGCAGCGAGAAGGCAAGGGAGGGAACCGACACGATTTCCGGTTCGGCATCTGCGACAAGCTTGTCGATAGAAAGATTGATGTTTCCGGCCTCGAGCGCGGAGACATCCATGTACGCCTGGTCCGGAGCCGGTGGTGGGAGCGTCATTGTCGCTTTCTCGCCAGACATGATGGTGCAAGATTACGATCGTGTACAGCTATCAATCACGAGTGCCATTGCCGATTTCTAACAAGTGCGTCATCGGATTTCATTTCTGACAAGGGTATCCTAAATGTACGATAGAATAACGCAATCGGATACTTTACGGGGATTGATCAAGTGAGCGGTGGGATCGTCCCCGGAAAGAAGGAACCTCCGCCCTTGTTCGCATTGTACCAATTAAAGTCATGCGCAATCAACACTTGCACTCTGGAGATATCCAACAGCTTCCCAATCCTTCTGATCGACTCCTCCGCCACCTCTCTGTTCACATGCACACACCGGACCGCACCCGCAGCGTTGACAGAGGATGCGACCTGTCCTTCCCCCGTTAAAAGACAGAAATGATGCGCGGCGTCCCCACCGAGATGGATCCATGCACCGTCTGGAGACGTGCGAGCAAGCACATTGACGTGTCCAGGCAGATGCCCTACATTCCGCTCGAGTCATCGCCCCACGTTACACAAGTTCAACCTCACGCACCTGGTGTGTCAATGACATACATGCTCCCGTCCCTGAAGTAGTCCAGTGCGTGGGGAAATGGTCCGATCGACGTGCTGAAATCCGATCGGGACAAGAACCGAGTGCGTTCGGCCGGGAGGGCATCCGTGGCAAAGTGGGATTCCGGGTTGGTGGGATACCCCGTATCGAGGAGACTTTTACACTCCCCCCCGACGACGAACGTGGCCTTTGTGAACGGGCCGGGGTCACCTAAACTGGACGGAGCGAGACGTGAGTACGGACGGCCCGGACTGTTGTGGGCGGTGGAACATACTGGTCCCAGTGCAAGTGGCTAATGATCACCGCATCGATCTGATCCGGCGATGTGCCCCCTTTGATCAACGACTCATCGACGGCCTGGCCTGGCCAGGCACGAATGCCTGGTTTGTCATCGTTCCGTTCCTTGATTGAATCCAGGACTGCCGGAGGGTATGCCCCGACGTCCCGTCGAATGCCGAGATCGAATACGATCCGTTTGTCGAGCGTCGAGTGCTGCAAGATGAAAGAGAGAGAGGGGCAGGTGATGACTTCGTACGGCCCTGCGCCAGCGAGGATGGAATCTAACGGCAGGGTCAAATGTCCAGCTTCAAGGGCAGAGACATTCATATACGCCTGATCAGCCTTTGCGGGGGGAAAGCCGTATGACGGATCTTGCTGGGACATCGTCAGCGAGAGTGGGATACAAACGTGAGGGTGTGATCGTCTGCAGGGGGAGAAGGGTGTGGGACGAGCTTCCAGACTGCGCGCCGCGCTATAAATCCTGTGAGCCTGGGCTAGATGAGACGGAAATGGTATAGTTACCTTGATGTAATTCCCTTTTCTACTGTGGTCTACCCTGGCAAGAGGACGATCATGAGGCCTTGATGGTCGTCCAATTGCCAGGGTAGGCCAGGTCCCCGTAAGCAGCTCTATATATATTTGCACAAATGCAAGGGATTCACAACATGATGGTTAGTCAGTGTACGAGCAAACGTGTCAGAACCATCGTTGAAACTACGAATGATCGAGGCAAGGGATTACTAGTAGTGATCGTCGCATGTGGATGTTTTGACAGAGTGAGATCGGTGGCAAACAGTTGCAATCGAAACTTCTTTACCCAAACGAGAGCTCTCGAACTTTTATATACGCCACCGACGATCTCTGAAGGGAGGGGCATATAAAAATCTCCTTTGCAAACAATGCGCCGTCTTCTGAAACCTACCCACAACCATCCGCAAGTCAGTTCCAGCGACACGCCAAGTCTTCGATGTGCTATCCTTTCTGCGACGATTGTCTCTTTGACGATGCGTCCCCGCGCTACTCACGTCCCGACACCAGTCCTACCACCGAAACTCGGCCGGGACCCTTCCAGCCTAGGTATGTCGTCAATAGCCCCTGTCCCCCGTTCGCCCAGCGGCCCTGGCTAATGTCAATGGATGCAGGGTCGACATATACGAGAACCACGAGACAAACACGATCACCGCGACGTGGGACTTGCCCGGCATCAAGCCGGAGGAGGTTAACATAGAGGTCAACCAGGACCTCCTCTCTGTCTCGGGCGAGACCGGTACCAGCGAGGAACGTGATGAGAGCGGATACACCGTCCGCGAGCGGTCCTGGGGCAATTTCTCTCGCCCTTTGACACTCCCCCAGGGTACCAAGGTGAGCGTCGTGGATATCATGATTGTGTTTGCAATTTCTCCCCCGTCTGACAAGAATGCCGTAGCCTGAGGAGGTCAAGGCGAAGATGGAAAACGGTGTGCTGAATGTGACATTCCCCAAGGCTCGGCCTCAGCAGCAGCCCACGCGCATCACCATCGAGTGAGCATCTTATCGTCAAGAATTTTCGCTCGATGTCGCCTCGAGAGGGGCGCTTGCATCTTCATTTATCGATAATTTTTAATTCGCGTCATTGTGTACGATAGTACCTTTCTGTTTTGCAATGATGGTTTCACGTCTTCGCAACGTGTCGTGAGTGAAAAAAAACGAGTGGTGAACGACGCTGATGCGCCCGGTAAGTCATGGATGTAGTCTATGAAGTTTGTGCTCTCGCGCCCGATGTGGATAATGAATCTAGCGGGTGCGTAAGAGCGACCATCCACGTCAGCAAGCAAACGCACTTGCGATCACGAAGAACGCCGATGCATATCCGCCGACATCAGTGCACCCATACCCATTATGATCAAGACCCTGATAGGCACGAAAATCGATTGCACTCGGGCCCGGATCCAAGAAAGCCACTGCCAGTGCGCTGAGGCACAGATCTTTTTTGGTTACCAGGGTTACCAAGGGTCAGTTAGCACTCTGTTAGTAGAGTGTGAGTGCAACTTAAAAGTTCCTGAAAACCAACCCGGAAGTTTGAAAGACCTATCATATGAGGGCATACAGTGGACGTCGAATATATCACTGGCATACCTTATGGCACAGACGGATCCCGGCGCCCGCGAAAACCATCCGATGGAGTCACGGTAAGTGCATAGCGGGGCGCGGGCCTAACTTTGTCGCGACATCAGATCGTGGCCTCAGAGTCGGCCCGGCGCCTGCTGGTCCGATTCTGTAGACTGGAATTGTGTCTTAGACCGGTTCTGAGCAGTCCTGCCAGTCCTGCGAGAAAAAACTCTTTCATAGGACCCTTAATTGCCTTTTTTTATCAACTTTTGAGAGCTCTGATTGGAGGACAGGTCAACGAAAGAGCTTCAAGCGGTAACGTTATTAACTGGCTTGCTGAAGCGGCTGGTGCAAGCTGCTAAATCGGGCCCCTCCCTAATGCAACCGCGGCGGCCGCACGCGCCGGGGCTAACTTTATCACCCCTACTGAACCCTGCCAGTGGATCTAAAGGGTTTTCCATTTCTTGATCAACAATACATAGCCATTTATCGGCAACTTGAAGTTGGACAAGAGAAATTGTCCCGCTACAGTAAGTTCAAACGTCATTGACAACGTATTTATACAGTTGCGTCAAGTTAGTCCGAACCTTGTTTCCAAGGTCACGGTTCCGCCAGTGTTTTCAAAGATGGACCCTGCAAACCGTAGCGCTCGCAACCGACATTCAGTGGCCACTGCAAGGTTGAAAAGCACAGCGCTTTTGGTGCTGCGCGGGTGACACCGAACGACTCCCTATAGTGTGGTGTCCATGTCTTTCAGTCCTCTGGAATCCCCGCTACTGATAGGTAAATAAATTACTGGAGATCTCCAATATCTGGAAACTTACAGATCTTGACAGGACACGTATTTTCTATTTTGTATGTGTACTCGAACTTGTGTATTTCCCCACAACCTGATATTTCCAGCATGTATGGTATTACATTGAGCCAGTCGATCTATTACTTTTATTGGTTTCCGAATGATCACAGACTCATTAAAACATTGGTACGCACATTTGTCTTTTTTTAACTGTGGGTCTCCTGAGTTCCCTTAGGTGCTCTGGATCTTGTGGCGTATCACCTTGTTTTTCTCGTGCACCATCATAATACTTGTTTCTAGCTTGGTCGACACCGCCCATCTGATCGCGAGTACCCAATTCATCTGGACCTTATTCGCATTATGTGGTCGAAGCGACTCGTGGAATTGTAGCAATGACGTACCATGGTAAGCCCTAAATCATCTCAGTCGAGTTGCATATATCATAATGTGACCTTTAGGGGTGGGCTTGTAAGTGACCACATGCTCTCTACTGGCAATACTTAGTCCCCATAATCTGGACCACAGGCTACAACATGCCTCAGTGTGAGTCCATACGTAAGCCTGTTGTTTTGTGCTTACTACCCGCTTGCCAGAGTGCCATCGCATTTACCGTGCAGTGGTTTGTAAGAATCCTTAGCGTCATACAACATACTAAGAAATTGTTCGTTAGTTTTTACTGCCGTCGCATATGGACAAGTGAGTCATTATTCATTATTGTCAATAGACACCTAGCGAATAATGACGTCCCATAGTCAGCGGGGAGAACAAACTTCTTACTCTTACTGTTGTCAGTCCCGTGTAGCCAATGCGTACTTCTCACCTTACTTCCTTGCAGTCTGTCTTGGCGACTTTGCAATTTGGTAAATCTATCACTAAAGTGCTGAGCCCCCTCTGACTTGTCAATTTCACCAGCTTTCGGAACATGTACGTACACTCTCTCACTGACTTGGGAGTGACTGAACAAGTCCTGCCCCAGGGTACAATGTCGATGTGTTTGTGTACTTTTTGCTCATGCCAACTAGGGTTGACATTCCTTTTATAGCGCTCGAGTTCAAACCATCCAATACTTCTTTCAGTGTCCGGTGAGATGCATGTATTGTACCAAGATCTTTGCTGATTTCTTTGAATTGTTATGCTATATTGTCAGTTAATACTACCAATGGCTGGCGCAGGTACTATGTGCGACATTCTCATCACATCCAGTATCTTCAAATATCTGTGGAGATCTGGCTTCCGGAGGCAACGCACTGTTATCCAGGATTTGGCTCTAGTATGTATCAATATGGGTGCATTTACTTGGTAAGCCAGCGTTTTCTTTTTCTATGCACTTCTTCATTATTTGGTCAGCATAGTATCAGTGGCCACCGGTATCCTGGTACGTCTGCAGAGTTGGTAAGTTGCATGGCTGCTAACCGACCAGTGAAGTTCCTCGCTCAAGGCAGCACCTATTGGGTTGCCTCAGTTGGCAGTGTGATTGGCCAAAGCAAGTGCAATGTTCCCAATACCAGATGGTACAACGCTGACTCTCAATGATGTAGGTTATGTGAACTCCATGTTGGCCGTGTAAGTTCCATCATGCCACACCTCATATACATACTCAATAGGATTTCTGGACAGACTCAATGTGAGAAGAGCGATCCGTGACCGGGATGTGAGCACCCACGAGGTATCCATCATAGGAACGGTGGTTTAATTCGTCCGGCCGTCTTCCTGCTGACACATGTCGCCTACAATATCACCTCCCAAAGTATCGGCCTTGGTGTGCCTAGCTCATACTGATGCCTGTGCTCATATTGTTCAGAAGCCTTCTGTGGGCCATAATTCTTTTTTGTTACATATTCTATGCGAATGGTGGGTTGTCGTCGTTGGATTTTTGTATGTACACAGTGCAAGGTGTCGTGGCCCGAAATTGCATTTATTATCGTTCTCCCGCTCAATGTTTAGTCCCTGTGCAGCGCTGTCAGGTATTGTTTCATTTGAGCTGTAGAATGAACAAATGTATTTTTGTGGACTACAGAATACATGAAATACTATATGCGTGACACCAGAGTGTTGTCGAGGCGTGTGGAATGTACTTCAGCATGTTCAGGAGGCGCAGTTGACAATGAGGGGCCGGGTGGCATGGTGTCCACCTCGGTATCGACCATCATATGTTCGACACCGACAGACCGGAAAACAACTTCGGGTGTTGCATCAACTGCCGTTGGTGTCGCATCTACAAAGATAGGAAGTAGATTTGGGCTTGATCCACGGCAATGATTAGTCTTCCGGTGAGATCCAGTCCGAGGTATGACGAGCAGGCAAGCGGCCCATTGTCCAACTTGCGACGACAAAGCACCAGGTGCAACCAAAGCTAGTTTTTCAAGCGTGTTCTGCGTACGAGATTCAGATGCGGGCGCGTTTGCGCACGGGTGTTGTTGAAGGTGTGTAGGTTGCGCTTGTGCGCGTTTGTAACGCGCAGGCGACGCCGGCTGGCGGCGCGGTGGGATGCGCTTAGGGTGCGTTTCTGGCGGTGATGGAGGTGACCAGCCTAGTAATTGGGGCCGTCCTAATGAGGCAAGAGGTAAGCCGTCGCATGGGTGCGGTGTCCCGTTTTCCATGGACCCACTGATTGGCAGACTCAGAGGACCGCTAACCCCCTACCCTACTAATGATTTTACCCAGTTCATTGATGGTTGACTCTTTATCATCACCGATTACGATCGGTAGTTGTCACAGTTTCCATCTTGTCCAGCTCCCGGACCCAGCCTCACCATGTCCACGTTTCTCGAGCTGTATGAACCGCTCGACTTCCTAGGCAACGGCTCGTTTGGCGTTGTTCGAAAAGTGCGCAGAAAGTCGGATGGCTTGGTCGGTCCACTCAGTCTGCCACCGGCACTTCACTTCGTCTCACCAGCTATCCATTCTAGATATTCGCAAGGAAAGAAATGAACTTTGAGCGCATGAGCGACTATGACAAACAGCAAATCGTCGCTGAAGTGTACGTCTGCCCACTTATTCTATTCCGTCTCCTCATCCGTTCACCCATAGAAATATCCTCAAAGAGCTAGACCACGAACACATCGTACAATACCACGACCGACACGTAGACAGAGACGCTGGCATCCTCTACATCCTCATGGAGTACTGCGGTGGTGGTGACCTCTCCGGCATCATCAAACAAGCACTAAAACACAAAACACCCATACTGGAAGACACCATTTGGAACTATTTCATACAGATATTATGGGCCTTGCAACACTGTCATCATCCACCGAACCGTAACCCCTTCTCAGACGGCAAGGAAAGACGACCGCAGATTTTGCATCGTGATCTAAAACCGGAGAATGGTGCGTGTCTTGTCAGATTTTGCGATCTCGCTCACGCATCCCCGGTCCGTCCATCCGATGTCCCTCCCTAGTGTTCCTCGACGACAACAACTCCGTCAAACTCGGCGACTTTGGTTTGTCAAAAGTACTCGCGCAGGCGAACTTCGCCAACACTTATGTCGGGGTATGTATCATGATCTTCTTCCCCTTTTCCAATCTTAACACAAACCTGGCGGTATAGACGCCATCCTACATGTCCCCAGAACTAATGGAAGAAAAATCTTACGACTCAAAAACAGACATCTGGTCTCTCGGATGTCTCATATACGAGCTTTGCGCCCTCAAGCCCCCATTTCACGAGGCGAAGACGCACACCGAGCTGAGCAAACTTATAAGGTGTGTTCGTTTAGACGCGCCTCTCGCTATGAAACAAATCAAGTTTTAGAACCGGACGCATACCACCTTTACCGGGAAGTTATAGCCCAAAGCTAGAGAGTGTCATTGAAGCGATGCTGAATCTGAACGTGAGTCGAGTCGCCTCTTATCACGTTCCCATTCGTTTGACGTCTTCCGGCCTTGCTAGCCGGAAAGGAGACCTTCAGCCGCAGAACTCCTCCAACATGAAGGGTTAGCCGAGATCGTCAAACTCGTCGAGGCAGAGAAGATGTTCGTCTCGCTCGCTCTCCCTCGTGTTGTATGCTAAATCCACCAAATGAACGCCTACAGGCTCTCGATAGTGAAAATGCACAAGGCTGCCGTCATCGCAAAGGAACGCGAAATCTCTGCAAGGGAAACCGCTCTGGCCGAACGAGAAGCAAAACTCGCTGCCCTAGTGGCGGAAAAAGATGCCGAGATTCTCCGTTTGCATAACCTTGTCTCGACAACTCAGTCTCAGCTCGACGCACGCATACGGGAACCGACAGGTAAGCGTGAAGAAGAGCTACGTATGGCCATAAAGAAGTGCGAGATGGAGGTCTCTGCTACGATGGCGAGACGTGAGGAGGAAATTCTGTCCGTGGTGCGGCAACGCGAACAAGAGTTGATCAGTGCATGGCGCGCACGAAAGGAACAGATCGAGGAGGTGGAGGAACTGATTGCAGAGAGGAAGCAATGGATAGTTGCCAAGGAGGCCGATTTGGAGGCCAAGTTGGTGGGGCTATCTTCTCAGGAGGTCAGGGGACGGAAGGAGAAAACACCCCTCGAAGAGGTCAAGAATATCCTCGCGCCGCTCGTCCAGATGACGGAGGAGTGTCACATCTCGACCAAGGCGAGATCGGGAGAGGAGGAGGCCACCGCATCGTCGAATAAATCTTCGATCTCTGCAGACGATGAGAGTGACCTGTCATTCAAGTTCCGCCGACGGAGTGAACGACCGGTGCCTCCTACGTTGGGTACGAGGAATTTGTTCCCTAGTAGTGGGGGGGAGGAGGTGACATTCGGTGCGCGGCGGCGGCCGCTGTTGCCAGTGTTAGGGTTGCACACGGGTACGGGTGACACCGCGGTGTTTGGGACAAGGGTATAACGGGTACGAGTTGTGGTGTTAGACGGTGTTGGCGGCTGGCATAGGGCCGAGAAGCCCCGATGTCGTGGTTGAAGTTGCCAACCAGAAATTGCATTTGTTATCGTTCTTCTGCTCAATGTTTCACCGCCTTGTACTAGGTTCAGGAAATATTGGGTAAGAGCGACCGTTTTCCTGTTCATCTTCAAGTTGGTTAGAGTGGGAGCCCCCCAGGTAGAATGTACCAGGAATTCCCTCGTGGAAATTCGGACAGACATCGGTCATCTACAGGAAGTGGTCATATATCTTGATAAGCCATCAAAGCAGGTGCCAAACACACTGCTGGACATTGACTGGGTCCATCCTGCAAGTTTCATGCCAACAGTCTTTGAACTGCGCAAGTAATGTTACAATCAACGTAGGGACTTCGTGCAAATGTACCATGCAAGCTAAAATACAAAGCAAAATCTCCGTCATCCCTGTACAAATCAGGCCATATCACTGCTCTGTTCCCCTCCACCTACCTTCCCATCTATGCCTTGGGCGTCCTGTCCACCCCATGCGTGCCCGCGAGTATTTGAAACAAGGCGAGTCGTGGTGGGTGATGGACATGCAATTCTTGGAGCCGATCCGGCTCGAGAGTGTCGTGACGCTCGGCCTTCGGCTGCAGTACCTCGTCCAGGTGCATTCCGGGTGCTACTCCACACAACACGACCACGACCATCCGTCATAAAAGGTGGGTCTACGTCATGTTCCAACTGAGGACGGCTAAGTGATATGTCCGAGTGAATATTCCTAACAGACTGGGCGGCACTTGGTTGTTGTTGCTCCGGTGACGATTCAGGGATAGGTGTGCTTGCCAAAAGGGGGGAGTCAGATGATTCGATGGAGTTATTAGGACCGGTATTGAATGCATTCTGAGCAGATTCTTCCTCTTCCACATCTTCCTCGTCATCCGAGATATCAATGATGAATGTCTGCCGACTGTGAGGGCTCATTTCCGTGCCGAATCGCAAGGGGAGACGTGTGGGCTGAGGCTGAGAAGCGACAGGTATTTCTGGCAAAAGTGGTGTCAGCTGCCTCGGTAACGGCACATCTTCCAGGAGTGCTCGACTATCTCCCTCCGCAGTAGTGGAAAGGGAGGTTTCCGCTTCGTCGTGCAAAACCAGATTGTCCTCCTACGTTCGGGATACGTCATAATGCGTGACATGGTAACAAGTGGGAAAAGTTAGAGTTACATCTACAAGGCGCTTCGTGACAAAGTGGGGGAGGGATGGATAGTTTACGTACCAGTAGCTCAAGAGGGTCAATAGAGCCATCCGTGGAGTCCTCATCCTCACCTGAATCGTGACTCCAAGGTTCGTTACTCGATGTAAACCCTTCCATCAGTGCCGGAAGGCTGGCTCGTATAACATCAAGTGTAGCGTGAAGATTGGGAATCGGATTCTCGAAAATATGTTGCAAAAACTCGATGGGATCATCGTAATCAAAGCGGGCAGGAGGGAAGCTTGCACCCCTGAGGCGATGCCTCCGATAGACCTAGGGGTTGACATCAATTATGTTTGATGTAAACTATCATAATGCGAAAGCTCACATTCATGGAGTGCTTTGCGCCATGGCGGAACACATGCGAAGTACCGTCTGGATTGGTGTGTTGGTAGAAACAATCTATTCCGAAAGGACAACATGGCTTCCCAGTACGCGATGTCTCCTCAAAGTACCTAGAAAATCAAGGTCTGACGAGAGTAGTAAGAGGAGAGCCATTGACTTACTTGCAAGGTACCTTTGCCATGCTGGCTTTATAGACCTCAATCGTCTCTTTTTTGCGAGAGCTACCATTCGAAAAGAAATGCGCAGACGGTGTGACAAACCGAGATGGTGTGCGACAGAGGGGACAACACTTGATCGTACCCGAAAGGACGACATCAGGTGATTTGCCTGCAGGAGCACGCCACTGACGGATACACTGGGTAAGCAGTGAGTATCACTATGTAATTGGGAACAATGTGTTATCAGCGGACCTCGAGACAGAATACATGGGTGCAGTCCGCTGTGCATGGTTCAGAACTACTCGACCAGTAGCCATGCTTAAGGGCGACTCACTGAGTAAGCCATATGAGGTTGGTTTCTCCAGGCAGATACAACATGTTTCCTCATTGAATTGGATCCTTTCGTCGTCCGGAGCTACCTTTGGAAGAACATGTCGGAACCAACACTGATCCCCGCGAGTACAATGGCCTGGTATCGCGTTAGGAAAGACGGTGGATAGAATAGGTAATGAATATACCTCTGGCATAGTACTTGCACACCTTTGCCTTGTCATACGGGGTCAGCTTCTCGTCGGCGCCATGGAGAAACCTGCAGTCGTCTCCAGCAAAGCATCCCCTGGGAGTGGAGTAGTAGCGACAGATTCCCCGCGACTTGGATGTCACAGGACGATCCATGCAGGCATCGACAATGTGGACGACGGTGAAGGTTAAGAGCAAGAAGAAGCGCCACGCTTGCAACTGAGGAGCTCCAAGATCACGCTTTCCCACGGCACCTCGGCGCTCAGCCATGTCGCTCTCGTCGACGTCCACGATCCAGGGCCAGCTCAACGTCGCCTTGGGCCCAAAGGCAACCGCCTACTTCGATGCCCTCAGCCGGTTCGTGTCTGCCCGAATATCGAGGCAGGAATTCGAGGATTCTGTTCGCCAGGCCCTCGATGCACCAAACCTAGGTGCGTCTATCCTGGCCTCGCTATCGACGCGTAGCTAAGGCTTGTCGCAGTCCAACTGCACAATTCCTTGATCATCTCTTTGTTCGATTTCACGGTCCATCGAAGACCCCCCACACCACCCCCGGATGCCCCAAAGCAGCCCCCTCGCAAGCGCCGTAGAGTTCTCCCATACCAAGGGCCCGACGATACGGATGGCACACTACGATCGAACAGACTAAAACGATGGACTGTCTCCTTGGGCAGACGCGAGCGAGATAGGGTGCGCAACCTTTCCTCACAGTCGAGTGCCCTAGAACGCCCGCGACCACGCAAAGACATGGATGAGATTGCACGAGACAGAGGCGTAGTTCTTCTTCCAGAGCGCGGTGGTGAGTGCAATGCCATCTCTGCTTTTCCTCTTTCCAATCAACCCTTTGCATTGTAGAACCCCCAGGCAGTCGTCTACCACTTCACCTCGCTTCCATATCCAGGGCTCCAACCTTGCAGCATATATCCGACAGGATCAATCTTATATCAGCTCAGCACAATCTGGGCGCGCCGTCCCGCACTGTGGCATCACTAATGATGCTCGCCTTTGAGGTAAGCGCTCCCCGCATTTATCCTAATGCTCCTAAAACCGCCACAGGCAAAGCTAAAACAGCTTATCACACACGCCGTTTCTCTCACTTCTACTTCCCATGCAATAGCATCCATCAATCCTTCTGTCCCGCGCTCAAACAATCGCGTTCTCACCGCATCTTCTTTTGATTCACTCTTCACGCTCTCCCCTGCTGTGCTTCCAAACCAATCCGCAGCAGCCATGAGGCTAGCAATAGGTGAAAACGAGGTGATGGATGATGAAGATGTTGTCCTTCTCAAAGATCGAGAGGTTCGAGACCAACGATGGCAGATCCTTGCCCTCCTGGGCGAACGGAGTACGGTGAAAGAGGCTCTCAGGCAGTTGCGGTGATGATATTTGCATCCCAACGACGAGGATTAAAAACCCAAGAACCACTGTTACATTACCGCGAGCTGGCGCTTACTCATGGAGGCCATATGTATGCACTCACCAGCTCGTTGCAGGTGTACGGACGAAGGCATAAGTGGTGTAGATCCATCGAAAATCGAGCCTCGTGATCTACCTCATCAATTTGCATAACTTGTCCTCAGTGTGGTCCCCGCAGGCCGACCCGCGTCTTCATCAGAATTTCAGATGAGAAATGCCAGTTCAGAACCTGCCCCATTGAGTTGAAAGATCTCCTACTACTTAACACGACATTTCTACGTCCTCCTGTTTCCTCTTTCTACTCTTCGCCCGTTGCATGTCGAGGTTCTCGAACTTTGATTCCCACTCCTCCCTCAGACTTGCATGTTTCTTCAATCGTCTCTCTTCATTCTCTTCTCGCTCTTGATCCATGGCTTCTTCATTTCCCCACAAGCGATTTGCCCAGTCATCGACATCCTTGTATGTGTCGGCATCCCGAATCTCACGACCAGTGGACTCGTACGCGATTGTCTGTAGTTCCCGAAGGGCGAGACATTCCGTGAAGGAACGCTCGGATGATCGAAAGATTTTCGTGATTCGCGGGAAACGTAGTTCATAGTACTTCTTAAATCAGTCAGGGATTAACGTTATGGGAAGCTGTACACTGACTTTGCTGCTTGGACTTTTCGTGAACCCAGCACCGCATAATTCAACTAGAATCGGGGTTCGGAGGAGGACCGTTGGCTCGGAAAGCGTCTGAAGTATCGAGTACGAATATGAAAGTTCGTCCCGAGACGCCTGTCAACTCGTGTCGTTGAGTATCTCGAATCGTTCGAGGTCTAAAGACTAGCGTTCTCACCGATGGCTCGACTGCGTCTGCTCTTACCCAAAAGTTGAATTCTTCTAGCTGTTCCCGGGACAAACCGTATGAAGCAGTGAAATAAACAACAAAATGGGGTTTGGTCGTCGGCTACAAAAGGTGGTTCATCCTTGGATGGGCGATTATCAACTAAAAGAACTTACATCGGTTGTACATTGAGAAGAATTGCCAAGTACACCAATGTAAAACCTAGTTAGGGTCGAGGGAGGTACTAAGGCGCTTTAAGATGAATTGCCCCCTGTCAAAAACCAGGACAGTACCTACCTCGGAGCTCCCTCGCGCGATCCTTCTCCCAGGAACCAGCAATTACGACAAGATCAATAGTGTCCCCGTACCCGGGAACATAGTCTTTCTTCAACTGTTTCCATCGAACACAAGGGTCAGAAGTGCGATTGTTCCAACATGTTTGTGTACCTTGACCCATGGCAACCTCCAGTCTCCGTACGCGCTTTCCCCCGACTTGAGAACTAAACCCTCCTGGCTTTCCGCTATGTGCTGTGCCCATATTTCTCGAAGGTTCTTGGAGGCGCTTTCCATACATAGCTCACCACTGGATACCACGGAGCGCTCAGCGATCATGGCCTGGCCCGGTATTTCCTGGATGACGCTTTCAAGCATGGAACGCCGTATTGAGTATGGCACGTTCAGAAGTGAGGCATTTCCAAGGAGAAGGATGTCGAAAAACACGAGGGCAAGATGGAGAGATTCCGGGGAGGACGAATGAAGAGAAGGACACGAATCCCTATTTATGTATGAAAGATCCGACCTCGTAGAAATGAACAAGGGACTCACAGGGGCTGCGAATCGATTGGCTCTCCTTTGGATAAGTTCATAGTTGCTCGAGCTCCTTGGGCCGTACGCGCGACAAGGCCTCGTATCCGCCAGAACTCTAGTACATACCTTTCAATATTTAAAGCGTCCGAATCGAATATTCGCACTGACCATCGATAGCATGCCTCTCATCTGAGAACGCAACCATCTCGGCATCTAAAATGATGGCTTGCTTTTCTATTCCTGCTAATGCCGCTTTGATGATTCTACTCTCAACGTTAAATTCGACATTACAACGCGAGACCATAATACCTACGAGTGCACGGCAATGCGATCCAACGTCGAGTCCCGTTTGCTCTTGCTGAATATAGCGATCTTTACTTCTCCGTCCTCGCAAAACCGAACATGTATCTGAGCCCGTTCGCCGTCATATTTCGTCTCGGCCCAGATCTGGCCATCGGTGTCTAAGAGTTCAAGAGCATGCAGAGGGCTCCGACCTTTTGCCGACTTAGGGACCTCCACCGGCACGCCCCAGCGCGGGTGAGCGAGCACGAGCGTACCGCCCGCCTCGAAACCCATGGCAGCCTCATCTAACTTTGCACGTACTCTGTACATCTTGATCATAGATCCAGAAGGGTCCCATTCCTTCATAAACTGCTCTCTTGTTAGCACTTGCTTGCTGCGTGTGTTGTAGGCGAGCAAGACGTGACTGGTCATCGCTGAGGGGGGTGCGTAAAGCAGAGGACGTAAGTCTTTGAGAATGATCTGAGTGAGATAGGCGGCATCAGTAGCTGGGAGGGCATCATAGAGAGAGCGCAAGATCGAAGCTTTAGAGCGCTTATTATTGGATGTGGACGTGTTTCCATCGTGAAAGGACTTGTCGGAGAAATGGGACGTAGATGCCAGTTCGTCCAGGAGTGCGTCAACCTCTTGAAGGCTCTTGGGTCCAATAGCGTCCTGAACCAACACGTCAATATGACCACCACGGATCACTCCTTAGAAGGCACCTCTGTTCCAGGTACGGCATGTTTAAGGAGCTCCTCGCCAAGACAGCCGGAAGCGGACTCCTGACCCCAGAGTTTCAGATGTTTTGCACCCCCGGTGAATACTGTGGACGAGTCCAAGCATTGGCCGAGATACTGCGCGAGGAGTGCTTCCTGTAGACCAAACTTCCTCTGGGTATCGTCTTCTGGGAAAAGGAGTCGCAACACTGAGGCAGTCGTGCCACGTGGAAGAGGAGAATAGTTTCTCCTCAAAGCTTCTATCCACCTGTTGACGACAGTACGAGAAGAGTGGTTTGAGGACGTGCTAGACTTGGGCGCTCGAGAAAGCGTCGTTCTGGCTCGGATGCTGGCTATTTCGCGCAGCAGAGAAACGAAGCTAGATGCTTCTTCTAGCGACCTCGCATCAGATGCTAACGCTGGGTCCACTTACAACGAGAACGGTATCTGTTTGACGTCTTCTTGCGCTTCCATGTGAGCCGGGAGTATAGTGTATTAAACTTGCTGTTCGACCAGGAGCTGGAAGTCAACAAGCTCGTGCAAGAGTTTACATACATCCTCTACAATGACCGGCGCAGCACATGTCGAAAGTAGCAAATGATTTGCACAAATTATGGGGTATGAGTCTCCGCCAGTTGTGCCGAACTTGACAAACTTGAATGTGTTTTATATATTTCGGATCACTACATAGTCTACTCTAGACGTCGCACCTGTTTTCGCCGGCGAAATGAGGCTCGACTTTTACATTTCTGACATGCTGAGCCATCCTGAACGTCCATGGCTATCGAGCCAGTCGGGTATATACACCAGAAGTCATGGGATGCGGAAAAGAAAGGGTATAGATAAAAGACACATTTCATGGTACACAAATTCATAGTAAAAGACAGAACAATTTTGTCGAAGGGAGCAAGGGTGAAAGAATAATGCGATCCCTGTTAACTTTGTTTTGCAGTCTGCAGGGGCGAGGGAATCGGAGAAGGAATTGCATCTGTTGGCGGTCGTGGCGATATCGGCAGGCCGATGACCCGGCTGTGTCGGTTGCCTCTCGTATTAGTGACGGCAATATTTAATCCGCGGCTGGCAGCGACATGGGCTGCATGCGACTGCGATTGCATGGTGGGAAATTCAGCTCGAGCAGGTGTGAGGAGTTCCGGGTGCTGATATGGATTGATCGACGGTGTTTGACTGGGCTCCACTGTTGCATCATTTTCTGTTGTATCGTTGCCGCTCTCGTACTGGATTGAAAGGCTGTCACTGCCTTCGGAAGGAGTCTCCTCTGTCGATACTAAGGAAGTGACGAACGTGAGTGGTAGGCACCCCATACAGCAGAGGCGACGACAAACCATGCAATGTTCTCCCTGCCAAACCGAGAAGCTGGTCCGCTGCTGTGTCTGAATACTGTCGGCTATTTCGCCGATTGAGCTCGTCGTCCTTGTCTGCGTCATCCTCCGTAACATCGTCGACTGCATCAACGTTGAAAACCCGATTGAATTCTCCAAGCATCAAGCTGAAGACACCAGCAGGTATACCAAGCGTGGGACTGAAGACAATGCCGACGTTTCGCATGGTCATTTTGTTGACGGCTGAGTTTTGTACAATGAGGATCAGATGGGCGGTTAACGCGCGAAGTAAGCTATAGTTGGCGATCGGCAGCGACGCGATGAGATGTGATAGTTCGCGAATGCGCTCTTGCGGCTCCACAAAATCTGCAAGTGGTGTCAACTACACGCCGATGCGGGAAGACAAGGAAAAACACGGACCCATCACGGAAAGGAATCTCATGTGTAAATCGCGCGTTAAAATGCTAGCAGGTAGCTCTCGAAGGAAACCTTTCAACAAACCAGCGATAGCGTGGGGGTCCCAGTATTCATCGGATGCCAGAAGGTCTACATCGCCCTCTTTACTGATTATTAGCGCACCATAGTGCCAGGATGGGAGGCCAAACATACCAGTGTTGAATCTATCCTTCAGACCCTTGATCACAGCAGAGCTCCCACTTAGGCGATAAATACCCTCCTCTTGGTCGGCCTCTTTTGCTTCAAGATACTGTATACATCGGAAGATAACTGCTGGAAGACGAGCGATCTCAGCGACATCGAGTGACTCATCCAGCGGTACTCCAAACACGGCTCGAGGAGCAAATGTTGGGAGTCTGTCGGCGGGCCTCCCGAAGTTCCAAAATGACCTTGATTTGGCCTTTTCTCGTCTGTCACTCGACGAAGTCCCCTCTGTTGGTGCATCCTTGCCGCCAAACTTGTAGCCTGCGGGGATGGGGGCGCCGTTTAGAGGTCCCGAGATCTTTACCTTCCCGTTCGGATCGCCGCCTCGCGAAGGCGGGGAGGTAAGATCGGGTGAAGAAACACGGTCAGGAAACATGGCTGTTGTGGGCGAACCAGACACGGCAGCCAAGCCAGGGTGGTATGACTTCCTGTCCCGTTTAGCCTCCCGGGACCGACCAGATTCAGGTGTACCCTGCTCTTGCTTGGCTCGTCGGTCCATGTCTGCATAATGACCCAGCTCCGAACTCGATCTGAACGCCACCAAACCAGGAACAGCAACTTCAAGTGGCGAGGTTGTGGGTAGGGAACTTGATAACGAAGGTTCCGTGCGGTCGATAAGCCTTTTTGCGTACTCATCGTGAGCGGACTGGTCCCGGTCTGTGTTGACAGTGTGAACAGATTTAGTTGGACTCGAGGAATAAGACTCGTCGATCGAGGCAGAACCTGGGACAGGCGCTGGCCGGAAGAACTTGGAATTATTCGCGTCTTGCGTAAGTTGGGATATAGGTATTACTGTGGCTCGCGAGATATCATCCTTTGACAAAGCTCTGATACCACGTTTTCCATTTGGCGGGGTGACATTATCTTGATTCGAGCTCACGCTTGAACGAGACTGGCCTGATCCAGGGCTTTGAATTTGGGGGACGTTGACCGAAATGGGGCTCGGGCCAATGGAGGCCGGAGTGATGGAATCCTCACTGAAAGTTCCCGTCACATAACGAACGAGTATGTCTACCCAACTATCCCGCTCAGAGTCGCTTTCAGCACATAGGACGTGCCGTGGGTTAGAGCCGCCAGGCCCCTTCTTTGCTTCAATGACAAGGAACGCGTGCCGATAATTTTTCTCGTCGTCATTGTCTGCCGTTCGCTGTTGACGACCTATTTGCGCATTCGTTATGACGATGGAACCAAGATGAGTACCGCCCCGCTGCTTCCAGTATTAGATGGGAGAACAACGCTCAAGTTGCAAGTACTCACACTTTCATAATATTCGAGGACAGGACCTTGTAAGACGAAGAACCGGGTCTTCCATCCACCAAAGTTTTTACCTCGTTTGGTGAGGTAGCCTTCTTTGTGTCCGGCTTGCATCACTGGCTTCTTTGTATCACGAACAACGTCCGAAGTCAGGAATGCGATCACTTCATCCTTGTTCTTGACCGGAAGATCAATCAATGACTGCAGATATGCCTCTAGAGCGGCCTAAAGGAATAATGTTCAGCGCTAAAAAAAACTTAGATCTTTGGGTTTGGGGTTTTGCTTACTTTACGCTGATCGGATTTTGCAGGTGCGTGATCCCTCCACAGTTTACCCTCCGGGAGGGCTGCAATTTTCCTTGAGACACCCTTCCCAATAACAGCCCTCAGCCGATGGTCGAGTCCCAGCACGTCAGAGTATAATTTTTCTACTTTCCAGGTTTCCTTGCCTTTCCCAGGATCCACTTCAATCTCGAAAGATAATACTTCTTTGCCTCGATCATTCGGCCTGATAGAGGAATGCGAAACTATGATACGAGTAGTTTTGAGGTCGCCAGTAATAAGGGGGAGTGCACGGAAAGTGGGATTGGGTCCGTTGCTCGAGGTACCATGCGTAGATTTCGTTGGTGAAAGATAGGATTCCGGAAAGGGAGAGTCCGGCTGAGGTGTTAATGGCGTAGATTCTAGAGACGACTGAGATCGTGACAACATGGAACTATCGGAATGGGAATGCCAACGTGTCTGCGATGCCACGACCACTTCTGGAGCTGGAGGCAACTGGGGTCCCGGGTTTGGTATGGATTGCGATGGGCCACCCTGGGTGTGACTTGGTCGGTGTACTTGGGTGGGACCGCGTGAAGGCGGCATAGGGAAATCATCTGTATCGGCAGGCTTGTCATTCCTGTTAATGGTCGATGAGGGCTGCTGTTGCTGCTCAGTTTCCTCAACTCGATCCTCCTCCTCGTCCATGTCGAGAAACTCGCTCTCATCTCCGCCATGGGTACCAGCACGCCCTAATTTGCTGGGAGAGCTGTTACCAGTATTGACGCCCCGACCCGTTTGCGCCTGGGGTTGTGCAGATGTTGTCACGACTGTAGCCAACCCTGGACTTTGCAGTGGACTGTCACCCATGTTTGCCAAGTAACGCTTGGCCTCGTCTGGAAGAGAAACGCTCGAGTCTCGGTTTACGGGCTTCGAATTTTCAGGAATTGGGCTGAGCAAGCTAGAGCTAAGGTTGGAAGAAGAATAAGGCGTAAGTGATGTCAGGTGACCGGGTGCAGAGGAGACGGAGGCCGAGTAGAGCGAATGTGCCTGTGGCGACACCACAGTGTTGGGAGTGTGTTGAATCAAAGGAGTTTGTGCGTGAGATCCCAAAACTCCATTGGCATCAATGTGCAAGCCCAATGGAACGGAACTCTGTTTGCCCTGTGGCAGTGGAGATCCTGAGTTGCTGGCAACCGAGGTGGGCACACGGGTATATCCCTTTTCTGCTTCATTTGAACGAGGTGGATTTGATGGAGCGCTAGAGTTTCCTTGCTGAAGAGACACCGATCTTGGCGGTACGATAGCAGGTGGCAAGGATATATTGGAGGAGTCATTGGGATGGGGTGCCTGAAGATCGCGGCCATTTGCAACTTGCGGCTGAGGTGGGGTGGCAGGACGATCGTCGTTGCGAGAAGCTGATGCTGTATTCTCAGCGAAAGACCGATTGTATGAGGGAAGGGTGCACAAACCTGATGTATCAGACAGATGTCGGACCATGGGCGCGCGGGAATCGAGAGAACCATTTTCGGAAACGATGGACATGGCAGCGTTGGATGCAGAAGGTCTTAATGACTTGGGCTTGTCCTTGTCCTTCTTGGCGAGCTCGACACTGAGACCAGCAGCCTGAAGGCGGGCTTTATAAGTATCCCGCTCTGCCCGCATGCGTTCGAGTTCCTTGAGGACTTGATTGTAGCCACTGCGCTGCTTTTCGATCAGCTTCCATAGCTGAGTATTCTGGGTGGAGAATATGTTTCGTTCGGAAAGTGCCTGGTCAAGGGCAGCGAGAGGAGCATTTGGAGCATTGGCGTGTTGAGCGAGGAGGGCGTCAAGGGAAATTGGATGGGTAGTGGGATTAGTGGCAGAGGGTGTGGAGAATGAGGGAGGCAAGGAGGAGGAGGAGGAGGCAGGTGGTCGCGAAGAAGTCGAGTTGGATGATGAGTGGCGCTCGCGAATATGGGTGCCATCGAAAGACGAGCTCGGGGGAGAGCTCATGGCAGCTATAGCGAGCGATCCAAGTCGAGATAATTGCTGGGAGGTGTATGTGGGCGACCAGGAAGTTAGCGAGGAGGAGGTCCGCGAAGAAAGTACTTACCTGTCGTGAGCGTGATGGGTATGAGGGGACTGTCGTGGCAAGATCGTAGCAGAAGTGACGCAATGAATGGTTGTGGTAGCAAAGAAAGGAAGTGGAGGAAGACGATGGACTTGAGTCCAACTTGGTCTCGGCGCTCTCGGCGTTCTTTGATTTGATTGGTGTAACCTCACGACTGCCAAAAAAAACTTGAAAATCCCCGCTGCACCAGCTGAAAATTTTGATTTGGTCTCCAAGCTCTCAGCTCTTTCCCTCTGAATTGGCAACAAATGACAACCCGTCAACGTAGCAGCTGATCAACCGTACACCACCCTTGGCACGACACCCGCGAAGCTGTCACGCTATGCAGTTGGCACGACCTCACCTTCCATATTTGGATAACCTAGTCCGGTTCCGCCCCAAGTCCCGTCCGTCATGCGACTCTACCGTTCCGTATAATACCCATTAGACTCTTTCTATTCAACATTACCATGCTCTCGTCTACAGTTCGCGCAGCGCTCCGCACGCCTGCCACTCTCACAGCCAACGCTGCCCGCGCTTTCCGACGCGCCGACCACATTCGTTGTATCTCTCGCTCCCCAGTTGTCAACTTTCCTACGAACAACCTTGCTCTAAGCCAGGGAAAGGAATTCGATGCACCTGTCGAGCCTGACTCTGTCAAGCCAGGTCATGCTGTCATCTCAACATTTGACCTTTTCAGCATTGGTGGTGAGTACCTTCTGCAGTACTGCCCATGTGACGAAATTAATCTGCTTTTCAAGTCGGCCCAAGCAGCTCACATACAGTCGGACCCATGCGTGCGGGAAAAATATTCATCGCGGATCTTAGAGAATTAGGTTTGCTGGACCAGGCATGTCACATGCAGTGTCATCTAGAACTCCATTTAACACCTACTACAAGGTCAGGACTATCAAAATAGTTCTGTGAGTGTCATACAATACAATTTTGCACTGATATCCTGACTCTCACCTTAGTTATGGTTCGCTTGCGGCGACCGGTCAGTCCTATCTCTCTCTCACTTCCATCACTCACTTACATCCGCGGACTCCCCCTCCTAGGTAAAGGGTATGCCGTGGAACTTCCAATTATACAGTAGGTTCAACTCTCGTTCTAGGCACCACACACCCCAGGCAATCCTCCTCGGTCTCGAAGGATCTGATCCCGAGACAATCGATTGCGGCACCATTCCTTCGCGCTACGATGCCATCCTGCTCAACAAATGCTTACATCTTGGCGGAAAACGACCTATCCACTTTGACATGGACCGAGACATGCTGTGGCGCTGGGATCAGGTTCTCAAAACGCACCCTAACGGTATCCGGTTTTCCTGTTTTGGCGAACACGGAGATCTCTTGGCCACGAATGAGTATTTCAGGTAAATTCTCGCATTCCCTTTTCGCCCATGATTGCCATGTTGACCATCCGCAGTGTCGGTGGTGGTTTCGTCGTCAACGAGAAGACCAAAGGTTCGCAGTATTCCTGCGACAATTTATTTTTGTTAACTCTGCACCAGTCGATGAGAACTTGTTCTACAAGGGTGTCGACAAAAGTACCGTACACGGAGCTCGTTTACATCAGACCCATAGTGTGGAGAAAGGCGATGCTATCCCTGCCCAGCCTGAAGCCAATGATCCAGGCCATCCACCGTACCCTTTTGACTCAGGGAACAGTCTCCTTGCGCTGACGAAAAAGCACAATGTGAGTCCCGTAGGTTCAGCTCTTCGCACACCACCGACCTGATCCCTGTCCTAGCTGACTATTGCACAAATCGTTCACGACAACGAACGCTACTTTGGCCTCACCGAACAGGAAATACATGACAAGGTATATTGGTCATCGATGTCGCTGCAACCCTGATTGTATACGAATGACTTCTTTAATAGCTGATGCGCATTTGGGGTGTTATGGACAATTGCATTCGCACTGGAGTGACAGCCACCGAAAAGACACTACCCGGTAGACTGCGGTTGCAAAGACGCGCTCCGATGCTTTACAGGCGCCTCATGCGAGGGTGAGTTCTGTCTCTCCGTCTCTGATCCGCTCGTTCAAAATCCTTGCGGACAAAAGATTTTACCCAGGCATCGGGATGCCAACAGTACAACTTATTGGTCCTGGCTTATCCCCAACTACTGTCAGTGCTATAGATGCACCCGGAAGTATGGAGGCTGCTGCGTCTCTCGAACAGGCACAGCAAGAACCGGTCACATCCCGAAACGCGCGAATGCATGCCCCGCATGTAACTGGGTCATTTGATCACCCAGTTCTCCCTATGCCCCCTGTTGGTAACATCCGCGACTAGTCTGTACACGCCACTGATTATTCCGGGATATAAGCGCAAGACAATGATTCCAGCTGTCGATTTCCTTTCCTGCTATGCCATTGCAGTCAATGAAGTAAATGCTTCTGGCGGGCGCATTGTCACCTCCCCCACCAATGGCGCGGCTGGCGTTATTCCTGCTGTGCTAAAATATATCATCGAGTTTGTCAGTGATGACCCCAAGAAGTCTGTGGAGACGTTCTTGTTGACTGCTTCAGTCCGTCTGCCCTCGATTTGGGCAATAACGTGGGGCTGATGAAGTTGTATTTCAGGCCATTGGGATGTTATTCAAGCGTGGAAGCACCATTTCTGCTGCTGAGGGTGGTTGTCAGGCCGAAGTCGGAGGTATATTGTCCTTCGACACTGTTCAACATAGAGTTAACATGTATTGACGCAGTGGCTTGTTCCATGGCCAGTGCGGGCTTCGCAGCATGCATGGGTGCTTCTCCCGAGACGGTATTGCAGGTGGGCTATGGATTCTGTAAGCACGTCACATATGGCTAATATTCGTGTAGGCTGCAGAGATTGGTATTGGTATGGCATGCTCGTCAAAATTTGTGGAGTTCATTCTGATCAATGTAACAGAGCACAACCTTGGCCTAACTTGCGATCCGATCGATGGCCTTGTGCAGGTTCCTTGTATCGTATGTATTCGATTTTGTATTTGATGCACTTTAACGTACCCCGTTCCAGGAACGTAACAGTCTGGGAGGTTCGGATAGTTAATTGTATACTCCTTTGGTGAGCTAACTCTCTGGTACTCCGTGCAGCCGTGAAAGCAATCACTGCCGCACAACTCTCCATGGCCAGTCATGGTATATATCGGGTTACACTTGACGAAGCAATCGAAGCCATGCGTCTTACGGCCGCGGACATGAGTGTCAAGTACAAAGAAACAAGTCTTTCTGTACGTTTTCCTTCTGTATACTTCAACTCGAGCATTCACATATGGTACTTGATACAGGGTCTCGCTGTAAGTACAAGTGTCCAGCCTGCAATTAAATTGATCGGCTGCTGACAATCTAGCTTAGACCACGGTTAAGATCCCGCTGACCGTCCCTGCGTGTTGATGCAGTGGTTTGTCTCTCTGGTCGACTATGATTGCTTCTTCGCTATTACAATTGCTTGTCGTGCTTTGCTTTCTTTTCATTCTAGATGGACTTCGACGGACTAGTAAAGTAGATATTAGATCGCAATGCTAGTTTATCCTTGCTGAATCCTGTCAGGTGATCACGTGGTGAATCATAGGTGTTAGCATTAGTACGGCGTCAAGCCATACCGAACAACTCTGCCCTTACCTCACAATGGAACAACAAGGACTGCCTCCGTCACAGTTACCGGCATCGTCCTCCAAGTATCACCATCCTTATTTCACCGTGTCCGAGGTCGAATATCTTTCTGAGAAGCAACGCGGTAAGCTTTCTGCCTCCCAGGAAGAGAAGGTAAGGCAGCAAGCATGCGGTTTCTTGGAGGTTGTGGGTGCAAAAATTGGCTTGTGAGAAGTTTACACTCTTACCTTGCATATTTTCCCGACCGCCGATCACAGTCCTCGGAGGACGATTGCCACTGCCCAAAATCTCTTTCACCGCTTTCATCTATTCTTTCCGAGGAAAGATTTCAGTTACTATGTGCGCGCGTCTTGTGGGCATATGATGTCCTATGTTAACCACTGGACAGGATGTAACTCTTGCCGCGTTGTACGTGTCAACGAAGATGCATGACACGTTGAAAAAGCCTCGGGAGATCATCATGGTTTCTTATGCTGTTCGATTTCCGGAGTTGGCAGCAAAATCAAAGACAATGGGCGGTGAGGTTGATATGGATCCTATGGTGAGTCTTGGCCTACTCTGCCAAAGAGTTACATTCAGGTCATTCAGACAGTCGAACACGATCGTCAGCGGCTTCTTGCTGTGGAACGCTTGATATTAGAGACGATTTGTTTCAACTTCACCTCGAAGATGCCTTTTCCCTACGTTTTCAAATTAGGTCGAAATTTGGGAGGTAATCTCTTAATCTTTTTCTACTCGTTGGAAATCATGGTTATCAATTTTCCCTTCTAGCATCCAAGATGCTCATCAAATTTGCATGGCGTCTCACCATCGACTGGTATGTGGCGGCTTTCTGCTCCGGTTGGTTCGACGGCCTCAACAACCTTTATACAGCCATCGGACTCTTGTACCCATCATGTACCCACCCAATACGGTCGCCTTGAGCTGCCTGTATACCTCTGCCCTGCTTTTGACATTAGAGACCCCTCCACCATCTAATCCAATTGATGAATCTGCTCGAAACATAGTCAGTCTTCTAAAGGAAAAAGCTGCCTGGGAACAAACATATATGGTGGAGGCAGAAGATTTGCAAGGTCAGTGATTCGTCCCTTGATATTACTTGTGGCACCCTGATATTTATTGGAATGAAATCCGACAGAGATCGCACATCTCATCATCGACCTTCTCATCCAGGCTGCGCAAAACACATCCGTGAATACGTCACCTAGAACTCCATCCTCACCGTCCACACACCCATCTCCACGAAATCAACATTATTCCTCCACTGCTCCTCCGCAACCACCACCAGTTCCTTATAAAGCCGATCAACTGATTCATCTGAAGATTGCGATGCGGCAGAATGAGTATCCGCCTCGACCGCATAAACCGCTCGCAGGATCCGATCCCAGTGCCCTGTACAATGGGGAGAATGTTGCTCTGCTCGGAAAGAATGAGGGTACCGTGCGATTTTTATTCGGGCCAGCTGGTGTTGTGGGCCAAGAAGTGTGATTTGATTTTCGGTGTAGCTGTAGCAATATACGGCGAATGTATATCCTTTGGAGATTGCTGTATGATTTTATTCAGATTGGATGGGTGTGTTAAAGAACTTACTGTATCGCCACTCTTGGGCAACGTGTGCCGGTCTCTTTCAAACCACTATGTCCGCGTCAGAGGATACTGGAGCGGGGCCATCTCCCTCAGCCCCTCCCGATCCTTTCCAAGAAGAACAAACGGTGATCATTTTGGTAGGATTGATTGCATCGGGCAAGGTAGAGTCTGCCGCACCGTTCGATCGCATGGTATCGTTGATCGCAGACCCGCTGTATTCTACTATTCTATTAGTCTACATTCGCAGAGGCTCTTGAGGGCCATTTCCCCAAGTTCCGCCGCTGTAATCAGGATGACCTGGGTAACAGGCAGCGAGTTGAGGAGCTTGCCCACCACACGCTTCGCGAAGGTCGCTCTCCTTGTATCGACCGGACCAATTTTAATGCCATGTACGTCGGCCAGACTCGCGCGCACTTAGTATTCATGCAGACTACTAATGCCCTCGGAAAGACAACGGTCCTACTGGAGCACGATCGCCCGCGCGTTCCCGGGAACTTCTATCAGCATTATCGTCTTCGATACCCCTTATCATGTGAGGACGGGGCCCGCAAATGGGCCAAAAGGTACTGACTCCCGTTCTCATTTTGCAGGTCTGTGCTTCTCGCCTCGAACGACGTAAGTCTCTAAATATATATATATATTTCCTCCAACTTGAAGTTCAGAATCGCTAACCTTGATTCTTCTACGGGGTTTTTCTCACACCGTAGGAACTTCGCACCCCACAATCAAGGATGCCCGACAAGGCGTGGCCATCCTGCGGAAATTCGCCTCGGACTTTCAGATGCCATCACCAGACGAAGGGTATGACCATATCATTTATCTCCGGCCGGCAGACCATCCGGGCCCCGAGTACACGCACGATGATATGTTATCGATCCTGAAGCGTTTGAAATCATCCACTCGGGATGCCGGGACAACCGCTACGCCGCGCAGCGTTGGGGCTTACTTGAGCCACACTGGGAGCTACTCGCGTACCAATCGAGCACGTGGCCACCGCGGTGGTGACGGCTATCAGGGTGCCTCGCGCTTACGAGGGACTTTGTATGGTTCTTCTCGGTTCACAAGCAGGGTCGGAGGCTCCAACAATTCCAACTGGAGAAGTCCGAGCTCTGGTGAGGGCACTAATCGGGAGGGATCAGATCGTCAACGATTAGCAGCAGTACCTGCAATGGAAGGCTCAAAGGGCAGGAGCTCGGCAGAGGAACGTCATAATAGTACCTAAATTGGATCGCTCTGATGCGATGTATAGTCACGTACAGCTTGTCCGCCGAAAGATGCTTATTGTCCGTCCAATAATGTAAGAGAATAACGCCACGGTAAATGGGCCAGGAGATTGAAGGGATCAGATGCTTAGATTATTGCAGTACGGGACGGCGAACGATCACATGTCATTTATTAGCAGGTCAATTTTATTTATTATCATGTCGCGCACAAGTGGCGGTATGACAAACCCTGCGGTAAACGCGGCTGAAGTTCGCGACTGCCAAAGCCGGCGGGTGGTGTCATGAGTCGGGTTTTTTGGGCTTATAGTCCGCCGCTTCAGCAGCTAGCATCTGTCTTCCTAAAATTTTTGCGCTGACCTAGGAAATCATGAGCATGATCAGAATGTCAGAATGGTTTCAGATAAATATTACAAACATTCCGGATGTGCATTGCGGCGCGATCGACACCGTTTTCTTTAGAACGTTTGTAATATTCCAGGGCCTCCTCGAGTTGGCCAGCTGCCCGCATCGGGTGAGATAATTTTGGGAACAATAAGAAATCATTTATATCACGCACCGGCTTCCAAAACTGCCGCGAGATTGAAGGCAATCTCAGGGTCTTCCGGTGAGAGCGAAGCCGCTATACTGGAAAACAATAAGTCAGTGCTCGTATATGGTAGTCATGAGGGGTTACGTGCTGTAAATGATGAAGCGCCAGGTCAGGTCGTGAGACAGGTGATATTATGTATGCGCTGGCGAGGTCTTTCGGGATATTCATGTCACGAGCGGGACCAGCCGAAGCAGAGACACGTACTTGTGTGTGCGTCCGCGCTCGTGGGCTGTAGCGCTATCGATTCTTTCCAGGCAGAAATGGCGTCATCAAATTCCTCTGGACGACATGGCGTCTGACATGTATTTTGGAACCGTGAAAAAATAGAAGTCCGGCGTACTCAGGTGATAGTGCGTAACGCCGAGGTTGAAAAGGGAGCTGGCATTGCGTTTGATTTCTACGCTGCGTTTGTAGAGCTCCCTGGCGCCCTGGACATCCCCTTCCTCGAGTTTCTGGGTGCCCTCCTCAAGACATTGCATGGCTTCGACTTCCGCGGGGTCGGAGGCCGTGGAATGCGGGGTTGTGGAAGTAGCCCAGCCTTGGAGGAGATTACTGTGTGTCCAACCTAAGCACAGACTGTGACATGCAAAACTCACGTCTCGGAATTTTATTGTATGGCCGACACGGGACGGAGGTGCCACAACGCGACGAGACGCGGACGGTGGGGCTGGCAGGCGGACATACACGGACAGCTCGGCTCGACAGAGACCTGTGTGCAATTATCCTCAGCTGCGATGCTGAAGGCGTTGCGAGCACGCGTGCAGCCCCAACCGATGTAACAGTGTGCAGCAACATGCTAATTGTTTCTGGTCAACTTTGGCCAATTTAGCAAGTACTGTGACAAGCTATGTATATGAAGATGGAAATTGTTTTCCACGCCGCCGGTCTCGCGCTCTTCCAAAATTTCGAGTCTCTTCCGCTCGCTGCTCTGACCCGTGACCACACACTGTCTTTCTTTCTTCCATGGCCCCCCAAGACTCCCAAGACTCGCCTTCTGGATCTCAAGACCTTGCCGCCACCCAGTTTTCCCGCGATGGTCCCTCGGTCGACAGTCCAGTCACCGCAAGCGACCTCCTTTTGGGTGCCTACGACCCCACTAGACTACACCCTCTCGCTCAGCTCGGCGATCAATTAGACTATCTCGTATTAGATGATGACAAACTTAGCGATCTACCAGGATCCGGAACTGCTATTCCTTCTCGGGGTTGGAGTGACGACTTATGCTACGGAACAGGCACTATGTACCTCGGCGGTAAGTCTCCCTCTCTATCGGCTCATCAACACGAGTCTTGCACGCGTTTTGTACGTTTAACTCGTGTACTTTCTCCACGGCTCCTTCTTCTCACCTTATCTTAATGTCGCCACATCACCAACTTGGGCCATTCTTATTGTTTTCGACCTGTCACATGCTCATACATGTTTCCGCAAGGCCTGGCTGTAGGTGGTATATGGGGTTTGAATGAGGGCGGACGACGGCCAATAGCCGTGTCGAATTCACGCCTTCGGATCAATAGCATCCTCAACTCTGTCACAAGAAGGGGTACGTTCATAGGTAACTCGGCTGGCGTACTTGGTGCGTTGACACTTCCCGTCGGCAACATGTGTCAGCCGGTGCATGACTGATTAGTGATTCACAGCGTTAGTCTACAACGGGATCAACTCTTCGATAGACTCGTTTCGTGGCAAACATGATACGTCCGGCAGCATGGCTGCAGGCGCGCTGACGGGTGCGCTGTTCAAGTCTACAGGTACGATCGGATCCCGCGGTCGGTTTACGTCTTGCTTATGGCTGTTTGTTCGAACCGTTAGCTGGAGTTAAACCCGCCTTTGTTGCTGCGACATTAATCTCGGGATTGGCGGGTGTCTGGAGCTACGTGAAGAAGAGCGTATGATTGACTCTGTAATACGATATACCACTATGATATTCTTGGGTAGGCTTCTCGAACGTCGCCCTTGATGGTAAGCGTATTGCGAGCGCAACGAGAGTCATCATTGCAGATATATGTACGACAATATTCTCGTATATTGCCTGAATTGACCTGCCTATATCGGTCGGTAGATCTCTGTCAGACTGTTTGGCTACGGAAGTTCTGACACCCCTTGTGTGTGTTCCTTTGACCCCGAGCTCCGCGCCCTGGAAATGAGTGGGTATATGATCATGATCTGTACACACGAATGCATAAATGCCCCAACTTCCTCCTCCAGGGAGCGCATAACGCCATTTCTTCACCTCCCGCGCAGGCCGTTCTTTTCTTGTCGCCTATGCCAGCTTCTTCTCCCGACTGTGTCATACGGTCAAGGGATTCCACATGGGACAAGGCATTCGCTCAGAATGGTTTAGTATCTTCTCATGACTGCGCAATGTTTTCTACTCATAGCCATCACCGGCGCCACGAATCCTCGTCCCATAGCAGCGAGGGGGAGCATTCTGTAGGCCCCCTTGACCACTATACACTGGAGTAGCACTGATATCGTAGACCATACCCCAGCACACACGCCAAATACGTCCGATCACGCCCATCACGCCCATTGAGTATATACCATCGTAAGATCGTCATCTTTTGTAGGGATGTCTGGCTGAACGATTGTACATGACATCCAGAAACTACAGGAAGCGTCTTCTCGATACATCATGTGAGAGTTCCTGTGCCTCACCCCAGTCGGTCGCCAGCAGCGATCACTCCCGAACGCAATCGCCACCTTCTGCGTGGAACCTACCGCCACAATCCGAAGCATCATCAGCTCATGGCCAGAGTGGTGTTTGGGCCCAAGCGTCCACCACCGACCGATCCAGCCCCCTCCAAAATCAATTCCAACCGAGCCAACCGCGAGTCGGCTTCTCCTCGTTTCTCCACGACAGTCAAACCAGGTATCTCAACCGCTGTGACGGGCGGTACCGATGACTCACGAGTACTCAACACAAGATCCTATCAACTTGATGTTGTGCAGCACCCTCAAAGAACGGCCGAATTCGGATCCGCCAGGTTGTCCCGTCTACCATTAGCACCTCCAATCGTTGTGCAGCTCATCGTGCGAGATCGCTTTGGGAATGTTATTATCCCGTAAGTGTTGTCATCCTCCAGGGTTACAGAGAGCCTGGAGATTTTTTATTTTTATTTCTTCCGGCAGCGAGATGGAACTTCCGTTCCTGGTCGCACATCTGTCGCTGTTTTCGGAGGACGGAACACGACCTTTGGACATGGGGATGGCGCCGAATGGAGATGCACCTCCACGGCGGCTGCTGTACGGAAACCTCGTGTCTTCTCCGCAGAAGTTACGGGACCTGCAAGGTCGCCTAGGTCTCTATTTCCTGTTTTCCGACGTAAGTATTCGCTGGCGGGGTCGCTTTCAGATCGGGATATCGTTGTTGCGGATATCACAGTGAGTTCGCGCGGGAACGTGGGGCGGGTGTCACGGGTTGAACACTGGTTACCTGTTTCAGGACGGACGCTTCTGGGGTTATGAGTATTGCATCGCAAGGAACGGTGCTCGCGCAAGCCCAGACACGACCATTTGATGTTCTTACCCATGAAAATTACGTTGCACCGGGTAAGAATCATCAAACTGATTGTAGACTAGCTCACTGATTGGGGCGGCGTGACGGCAGCTACGACACGTTTAACGCAAAGTTTCCTGCGACAAGGAGCACAAATTTATGCCTTTACGCCCAACAGTCCCTAGACCGTAGATTGTGCCCAATACCCAAAACCTCTGATGCGATGACTCGTGCCATCACTGCAGTTTCTATACAACTTTCGATCTTCTACACTAACTATTTACTGTCGACTCTGGCATCCCAAACGCACTTTTATTGACAGCATCCTCCTTTGGTCGTAATCACACACGTTTTTAGTAGGGGTACCGGGGTTCGAAGCCGTGGGATGTGACTAAATTCGATCATGGCGGAAGGTTCGTTGCGAGGGCGGTGTAAGACAAGAGACGTGGCATGGTAACTTGAGAGGTGAAGTCGGAGTGGAGGCGAGATGACGTGCCTGGGAATGTGCTAGTGTGCGGGATGCCAAGTGGGACAGCCTGAAACGACAGGCACGGACCAAGAAAGCCTAAGCACAGCGTACATAACACAGCACACGATTATGGCCAGGATGTACGGAAGCGAGAACGCAGCACGCTGTTGCCTTGAGGCGGTGGCCAAGTGGCCTTCTCGTGCGCAGCGCGACTGCGATTAGTACAGGGCTCAGCACGTTCGATCGTGGGAATGTGAGTCCAGAGTGACATTTTAGGGCCGACTTGGAGCGCGACGACGGGCACGTCGCAGCCTCCCACCTTTCTCTTCACCATCATCAGCACCATGGCCAACAAAGACTACTATGCCGGACAACCGCAATACTACCCTCCCCCTGGTGCGCCCGTGCTGCCCACCAACCGCTAGTCGGTATCGCTGACCAGGTTTCCAGGCCCGCCTCAAGGGGGAGGATACTACCCTCAGCAGCCCCCACAGTCGTATCCGGGATATGGGCAGCCCCAGGGAGGACCGGGCTATCAGCCGCAGCCTCCCCCACAGACCGTCTATGTGTACGTGGGCGCCGTATCTGGGGCCCTGCCCGACTCATTTTTTTTGCAGACAACAACCCGCGCAGAGACGAGGCGGAGGTAACGACGGCTGCCTCGCCTGTCTGGCTGGAGCGTGTCTCTGCTGTTGCCTCGAAGGTTTGTGCTCTGCTTCGGTTTGGGACGTGGTGGCTGACGCGGTTTGACAGAGGCGCTTTGTGATTGTCTATTCTAGGACGCTTTTTTCTAAGTAGCATACCAGAGACACGATGATCACCGATTCCACGACTATAATGTACGAAGTGCTAGTTGAGATGTTGAGTTTCACTACGGACGACATGTAAATTATCTAGCGAATCGGATCACGCTGTTTAGTCTCCCGGTTCGTTCCGTGCCCGCAGATATTTGCTCGCTTGTCACGCTGTCACTCGTCTTGACCTCAAAAATGTTGTCGACGCTGCGCCATGCGTCCCGTCTCGCGTCGGTGCGTCCCCTGCGCGTCCCCTCGACGGCGCTCTGACCTCCTGCAGCACGCCCGCTTCGCATCCTCCACCGCGTCCGCGAGCACACAGGTCTGCCCATTCGTCTGCATCCGTTCATCCACTAACCCATTCTAGACCCTCCTCACCTCGCGCGCGTCCCTCCTTTCCGTCTCGCTCTTCTCCGCTGGCTCGATAGCATGGTATACCCATCTATACGGTACACTCCCCTTCGTCGGCGAGGTTCACGCAAACTCGCTCGCCGACGACGGCCTCCACCCCACCGCATATCCGTGGCCACACAAGGGCTTGTTTGACTCGTTTGACCATGCCAGGTATGTCCGCATCGTGGCCCCCGATCTATTCCGACACCCTCCCTAGCATCCGTCGTGGCTTCCAGGTCTACCGCGAGGTTTGTGCCGCTTGCCATTCCCTCGACCGCATTGCCTGGCGCAACCTGGTCGGCGTGTCCCATACCGTCGAAGAGACAAAAACTTTGGCAGAGGAACTCGAATACACCGACGGTCCCGACGACAACGGAGAGATGTTCCAACGCCCCGGAAAACTTTCCGACTACTTGCCCGCCCCATACCCCAACGAGGAGGCCGCTCGTGCCGGCAACGGTGGTGCCCTTCCTCCAGACCTCAGCTTGATCACCAAGGCCCGTCATGGTGGCGCGGTATGTCGTCTGGTCGCGTTTGCGGCACGTGCTTGATCGTTGTTCCAGGACTACGTCTTCTCTCTCTTGACCGGTTACGTGGACCCTCCTGCTGGTGTCGAGATCCGTGAGGGCATGAACTACAACCCTTATTTCCCTGGCGGTGCCATTTCCATGGCCCGAGTATTGTTTGATGGCCTCGTAGAGTATGACGATGGTAAGCGGGCATATAGTGGAGAGGTTCGCTGGTCTGATGTCAGTGTTTCGCAGGCACCCCCGCCACGACGTCACAGATGGCCAAGGACGTCGTCACGTTCCTGAACTGGGCTGCCGAGCCCGAGCACGATGAGCGCAAGCGACTCGGTTTGAAGGCTGTCATCTTGTTCTCGTCCTTGTTCGCTATCAGCATTTACATCAAACGCTTCAAATGGACCGTCATCAAGAACCGGAAAATCTGTAAGTGTTTGCGTTTTGCATGGATTGCCGTTTGTTGACGGATGATGGCGTTGCAGTGTACAACCCACCCGTGGACAAGGCGCATTAGAGTAGTGGTGTACAGTCCTAGATTCGTAGCATCTGCTAATGAGATTCACTTGCAATCACTGTTAGACCGTGGGAATATCGTGTGTACAGCCAGCAGCTCGTCCGTTTACATACATCTCGCTCTCACTCCTCGCTCCTTCGACTCCTTCATCCAACTGATTCACCATCGCCATGTCCTCCGATTCGTGGCCGCCCCCGCTAAAGTGAGCATCGCCCATCTCACATTTGACCGCGTTGCATCTGTCTCCCCGCAGAGAATGGGTTGCAAAATGTCTGGGACAAATGAACGATGCCAACAGGATTGAGGCTCAGGCAGAGTTGAGACAGGTAATTGCTGACGCTTTCACCGCCAAGACCCTCTGGACCACAGACTGGGCCGGTGTACAACTCCAAAGGTGCCGTTTTTTCCCCTCGTGTTGGTCCATGTACTGTCCCCAGTGACTGCCTTATCCATGCAGTCTACTGCCAAAGCCTCCGCCTACGCTCAAGCGTAAGATGTGGGTTGATTTGGTCCAGTTTCCGTATAAATCCGCATCTCTGACAACGTATGGACAGAAATGAACCACAGCTAACCAGCAAGAAAGCAAAGAAAGCAGCCATGCAAAAGAACGCAACCACCACCCTCCATCTAGGCGACCAAGCAGCGCTCAACCGACGCGCTGAACGTTTTCAGCGAGAACATGAAATAGAACGACAAAAGAGTCTTCGCGTCAATGGCAGTCAAAGTGCTCTCAAAACCAATTCTCAGGGTGCACATCTTCTTAATCGAATTTGGAGAGCTGATTCCCCGTCTACGTTTGGACCTAACCCGGATGACCCTGAGGCCGATCCGGTCCGTTTGATGCCTTCATTTCTTGTCACTGACCGACGATTTCTAGAATGTACCCAATTGGGACCGCCATACCATCGTTGGGACAAACCCGGAGCTGTTCAAAGATTACCTCCGACTCACATCGGTAAGAGCCGTGCTTCACACCCTTGAAGATACTGACGGGTGCTCATCCAGGAACCCAGACCAGAAATGATCCGTCCTTTTCCAGTGCTGCAACAGACACTTCTCGAGTTGAAAAACCGCTGGCGAGAAAAGGTTTCGTATGTCTGGATATGTAACCAATTCAAGAGCCTGCGCCAGGATCTCACGGTATGTTGTATTTTTTTTTTTTGATGGCCAATCCTGTCCTGACATCCCTTTTCTTCCCCCGTTAGGTACAACGAATAAAAAATGATTTTACCGTTCAAGTTTATGAGATCCATGCACGCATGGCGCTCGAGAGTGTACGTCATCCTATTCCGATATTTGTTGAGGTTACTGTATCGGTTTCACAGGCTGATATGGTAGAATACAATCAATGTCAGGCAACACTGAAGTCACTTTACGAGCTCGGCATACCAGGAAAGGTCGAGGAATTCACGGCATACCGCATACTCATGCTCCTACATGGCAGAAACAAGAGCGGTGCGTCGTTCCATTACCTCGCCGATCCTTGTTATGTTTGTTGACCCTTACTTATTTTTCCCTCCTCCCTTTATCCAGAATTGAACTTATACGTAGGTCAACTAACGCCTAGACAGAAAATGGACCCGGCCGTTCAACACGCTTTGCGTGTACAGCGGGCATTGTCGATGGGCAACTATCATGCACTATTTGAGATGTACTTGAACGCCCCGAACATGGGTGTATACATCATGGATCACTTCATAGACCGGGAGAGGGCAAAAGCATTGATCATCATGACCAAAGCGTAAGTTCTCCAACTTTGGTCTGTCTTTCGTCCGTTCTTTATCTCACCCTCGACTTCCGCTGACAGATACCGAACGCTAACGTTGGCTTTCATTCAAAATGAGCTTGCGTTTGAGACATTGTTGGAAACCCAAACATACCTACATACCCATCGAGCCGCATTGTTCACAAATCCCAACGACCCCGATCGCGAGAAGGTTCTAGACTGCAAAGCTGCCTCGCCACTAATCACACAAGCTTACGAGGAGAAGTACCGGAAGGTTGCGATCAGGGGCGCTGTATGAGACCGACCGGTTTGGAAAACCTGGATATCGGCCCTTATGGCGTACTGCAGCTCCGTGGAATGAAGACCCACAGACTGTATGCAATTTCCTCGTCATGTCTTCATGCCACTAGTCTCTCCCTTTTGTCTGTCCTTTCTCTCACCTCGATCCCGCTCTGTCCTTGCTCTGCCTCTCCTCATCCCCTATTATCGAACCCCACTGATCCTTCGCCTCAACCTGTTTTCCTGCTCATGGCCTGGCCACACTCGACCATCTCGACAATCCCTGTATCATCTATTGTCACACGCATACACACGCCATTTCGATCGAACCTGGGTACCATGCCACTTCTCGAACAGGAATACTTTCGATGCATCCGTGACAAGGCAACAAGCCCACTGAGGCATACATGTTCTCTTCGTATTTTGCAATTTAAACGTCTAGACGCTACATACGAACGCCATCAGCCTCCAAGGTCCCCTCAAGGGACGATGATATCGACAATGTAACACATCCTGTCTTGACATGGGTGTGTACACGTCAAGTGCAGATAGGTACGCCGGGTGTGAGGGTGGTAGGAGAAGGGAGTAGAGAGGGGAAAATTTTTGGGAAGGACTTTAGTATAAGCTGAAATGTCTTGTTTTGCAGTGAGTCAATGTTGCCAATTATTGTCCGATCATGCCATTCTCCGAGTCCATCACGGTAAGACAGCTGTCGAACCAAGGCCTATACCTATTGTGCTGGTGGATTAATTACCGGATCATTGCTTGCATCAGGGAAGGTAACGCGGGTGCTAATCTCGCATCCGCGCCGGTATGAACCGTCGCAGTACAACTTCCCGTACGGTGTAATGTGCGAAACAAGCTGGGGACGATAAAACGTCTTCGGGCACCCTGGATCGCGCAGGAATGGTCACGTATGATAGGATAAGGGTCTACGCAGTGGCGGGAATCATGAGATGGCTTTCCGTCGAAGAAGGCAGGGCAACCAAACCTTTTGAACTTGTGAATTCACCCTGTTGATCGTGCTGAGCCACGACCATGAGAAAGGAGAAGCGTTATTCAAGTCGAACGGCGACCCGTCTTGATCTGCGGGGTCTTCGTACACCGGACACACCACGATGGCGAACCTAGGGCCTCGGGCTTAGCATGTCGCTTGTCTCGCCTGCGACAAGCGAAACTCACTCTGCGTGCGAAAAGATGGGACCGCGCTTGTAAAGGAGATAGTCGACGCAAAATTTGATGCCGCTTTTGACGACCCACCCCAGGGACCTGTAATGGTGGTAAATGACGTAGTTCACCAGGAACGGGTTGTCGAATCGGCGGTGTCGAGGTGGGTCCAGAGAGGGTACGAGGTTCGGACAAGGCATGTATACGTTCTGGAAAGCGTTCCATATCTGCGAGAGGGTCAGGGTGTCACCCTGATCGATGAGGGTGAGCGTAAGAAGGTGAACGACGCGCGGTGCGAATGCGATCGCTCACGTCCGAGTCATCCGGGTTTGCGATGGACAGACAGTCAAGGTTCCACAAGAGGAAAAATGCTTCTTGGAGGGTGAGCTGGAGGTGTTCTAAGTTCTCCAACGGCACTTCATCGTCTTCGCCGTCGTCCTCGCCCTCTTCGACACGCGCGAGGTCTTCGTCCGGCTGTGTACCGTCCTTTGGCTTCCATGTCGCAGCGGACGGGATCATGCGCGTTCCGTCCGCGGCGTAGATCGTGGACACGATGCGTCCTTGCTGGAACGCCGTCTCTGCTTCGGCTGCGGCAGCAGCCATAGCCTTTGCACGATCGAGCTTGAACTGTTTTCGTTCCGCTCTGCGTTTCGCCGTGACCTCCTCGGACGTCATCATACCTAAGCCACTCGCCAAACGGGGGTTTTTTTTTGGTTTTTTTCCTCGGAGAGAGCGGCGCAGCGAAATCTCACCTTTTTTAGCCAGTTTTTTCGCGTTGATCTGCCTCGCCAACCAACTGGGTTCGCTCCTGGAAAGATCGCCCTTGCCAAAGAAGCCGCGCTGCCAGAGTGCCATCGCGTCTTTCATGTCGAGCACCCATACCGAGCGCGTGGCGACGTCCAGGACGCCTTGACAGCGTGGGTTGAGAATGTCTACCACGGAGACGCCGAAAAAGTGGAGCGTTTTGCGGAGGAATGAAGGTTCGGATGGTTCGCTGAAGATGATAGGTAGGGGGTGAGCATAGATGCGGTTGTTTGCCGTGCGCCGTGCGGACGGTTTCTGGGACGATTTCGACCGACTGGATGGCTGGATCGACGACATGGTCAGTGGCCCAAGGTGACAGTTACAGTCCAAGCCTGAGTTCATTCGAGATCTACAGTAATGTTACGACATAGCCTAATCAGGTATCAAAAACCAAAGATCTCGTCAATCTCGTCAAATTTCTTCCTTGCTTTCTTGAGTCGAGACTTGTGGGCCGCCTTGACAGTGGCCTTTTTGGACGTTTGTGCGGTGGTATGGTCTCCAGCTGCATCGCAAATACGTCAGTAGAAGAAATTAGATATGCCATCATCCATACCGTGTGTACTAGGCTGACCTGGCGGGGGCGTAACTCGCATCTGCAACGCAGCTTCCATTTTCATGCTTAGGTCTTCAACGACAGACGTCGAGGTGTCGATTGGCTCACAATGGGAAAGAGGTTGTCCGGTATCTTCCGATAGTATGTCGTGATCAACAGGTGAGGGACGCGAGGTCCCCGGTTCCGAGGGAAGTTGCTGGGAGATTGTCGCATGCGCACCTGTCGGCTGCGAGTCTGTAAGAGCTTGTTCACCTGCGGGCTGAAGACATGCTCACATGAATGATAACCAAAAGGCGGTTGCACGTCGCTATGCCTAGTTGAAGGGCTTCTTCTAGCTGTGATGATAACACGGACATCCTAGAAGATATAGCGACGAACAGGATGATAAGTTGGACGAAAGCACCAGTTTGCATGGCCAGTGCAAAATGACTAAAGGGTATATCAGGGGATCCAAGTCCCATAAGAATCTGGTTAAACTCACTGGTATGCTTTCTCGAGACGTTCTTGCATCTGTAGAGTTTGAGTCGGGTGGGGGATAAAATTTTATATAGATCTCACTTTACAAACCAGCGTAGAGAAAGCCGTCAACCTCTCCGTTAAAAAGTAAATGTATGGTTTCTCGGGAACATGACTCCAGGAGCACCTCAATGCTTTGTGACTGGGCGAAAGCGTTCAGTGCCTACTATGCAGAATATGTCTCGTTTACCCACTCGCTTGTATGCTCTAGACCGACAAACGACGCACGGAGAAGATCGACGCATTCCAGGATGTCCAGCTCACTTAACCGTCGACCATAACGTCTCATTTCGGGCACACGCTTGAAAAAGAGGGCCATGCGGTGTTGATTTTTGCACTTGTAATATAGTCTTTCGAGTGTTCGCAGCTCGTCCCCGAAACCGTCCAGCGCTGATTTGAGACGACGCGAACAGAACCTCAGGTCCTTTAGAATGGCGTCGATTTCTTTGTGATGGGCATGCGCGAGGGTACTTCTCCGGACGGTCGTGATGATCACCGGTGATTGGAATCGTTTTGCAGGCATGATCGCCTAGGAATTCGAGTCGTGTGACGGAATGTAGTAGATGAGATACAGAGAAGACGACATTCGGCCAACAGCCACGCGATGCTTACAATTGAGTTGCGAGTAAAATTGGAAGAATATTCTTATTGTGCTTTCTCCAGACGCTCGCTATAGTACCCGTGGCAGTCCCTAGATCAGACGCAGAACATCCACGTCGTGAAACTGACAAGACACGATGGAAAATGGATACTCCTTCCGATTGGGACAGCGCCAACTTCACTTCGTATGTGCGAAAAGCAGACGCATCTCGGAGACTCGTCTCCAACTTGAAGTAAGTACCGGACTTTGTCTTGTCAAGAGTACTACGTGAGTAAACACAGTGCCTTTCTGACTCTGAGAGCGTTGTGAACGGACAGTGGGCCTCCATACTTACTATCATGATGAGGTTTCCGTTTCCGGCACGCTCCGACTCGGACGTGGTGCAGGTGCCCCACCGTCGACGTCAACCAGCGAATTAACCGGACAATGGACGCTGTAATCATCCTATAAACACCAATCTCGTCCTTCCATTTCTCCACCCCGCCGATGCTAGGAAACTATTGTTCGTCCAATGCTCCCAATTTCAAACTAAATTGGAAGATGTACATTGTTTAATTGACGCGTCTCAGTACTTGGCTCCACCGACCCCGACTCACCGACTCACCGACTCAGCCTCCACCATGTCAACGAAGAAGAGTGGAACATTGTGTTCCGCGCGTCCAAATAATTAACGCTCGAACACGACCAACTCTACGACAGTGCACACCGCTAGTCCTGCCCAACCTCCGGAAACTCCGTTGGATCTATGAGGATGCACAGGGGTCTCCCGGGCCGGATCCGTTTACTTCTCATCCTGCCAGAGATACAGGTCGGCGGGCTCTGGCGGTGCTTGCAAGAACTTGTGATGCTTTCTGCACTTCATGCTCTTTGGCCATGCCTCGCACCCAACCCAAATCACAAAGCCAATTCCATGGGGGGCTTCGAGTCGTTCTTGTTGACTCCTGGAAGTCGTCGTACTATCGCCGAAATTAAAATACATTTCAACATGATTCAAGACGTCAATCTATCCGACGAGGCATAGAATACCGTGGTAGTAGAAGATATATAGACACCCGAATATTCAAAGACCTACATGGATGAACGGAAGCCACTTGGCGAACGACACTGCGCCACTATCTCGAAGACGCCCAACAGCCCCGTGCAGCGCTCGTGCGGCCTCCCGATAATCCGGCCTTGTGCCATTCCGAAACAGTTGTTTATATACGTCCCTCGCCACATCAGGCGCAAGCTCATCGCTGATCGACCACATCGTACCAACGACTCCCCCGTAACCCGCAAACAGCATGCCTGCTGCGATATGGATGGCCTCATCGGAGAGACCCTCGTCACCCGTCGCTGTCTGACATGCGGAAAGAAAGGCGAGCCCACCATGGGGACGTGACAACGCGATGATGTCAGATATTTTCAAGCGACGTTGATCGGCGAGACAAAGACCGCTCTCAGTCGGACTTGCGGCATCTTGGACTCCGTGGCATGCAAAATGGACCCAGTCCGCCTCCTTCATCAGAGCAAGTACGTCCTCGACCGTGCCGACAGACGATTCCAGGAGGATGGTTCGTGCTAAAGGAGAATCCCGGGTTACCGCCCTGATGTGTTCCAACTCGGTGGCTACACCTGGAAGTCTGGATAGACCGTCTGAGTATGGCTGACGGACAGCAAGGAGGCGGAGATCGCCGCTAGGTGTCACATCGGGATTGGGTGACGGCGCAAGAATGCTGAGAGTAGGGACGTATGACGAGATGACGAAGTCGGATACTTTGTGCCCAGGTTGGGAATGCTGGGCGCCATAAAAACCAGCCGCATGGATAGGAAGAAACACGAAAGGGCCAGTCGGGCACCAAAAAATGCGTGGAAGGTCTCCAAGAGTCTGTTCAGAGACAGATGAACGGATTAGATATGGATTCAAGTGACACGATATCACGTACTGAGAAAGCCAAGTCATCCAAGACTGGTTTGACGACACCGTTCCACAAGGTGGACAAAAGCGGCTCCCAACTAACGCTGCCCCATGTTGCAATTCTCCCCTCCCTGTCGTCACAACGAATGGCGCGAGCGTCACGAAGCAATTTCTGCAGCAATTTCTGAAGACCTGCGGATCTCTGGAAAGTGAAAGTGGAAAGTGGGACATGAATTACGTGATCCACCTCAGCAAGGACAATCAACGCATCGCAGCGGCTCTCCGCAGCGTTGAGTATGACAAGCGGTCCGGAGTGTGCTGAAGCTCGGAGCTGAGAGAACTGTTTGCGCAGGAGGAATTTCTCGAAGCCAGGAAAGCGTCGGATCTCCTGAAGCAGTTTATCTCGTTCGATTGCGAGCATACGGTGTCTGTCAGCCTCTTGTTGCAATGACTCCCGAGTCTGTTCCAAGAGTGTGGACAACGATTTTTCGCGAGTTGCACTAGCATCCTCTAATGCGGCAGACAGTTCCCGAAGTCTATGGGCATGATCTGGATGAGCAAACGACAACTCTTCATAGGAGCTGCGAAGCTGAAACAGCTCCCCCCAAACGATCGAGCGTCCTTGCTCGAGCCACTCTACAGCAGTTTCCGGGAGTCCCGAGTCCAACGCAGCCGCAGCAGCCTCCCGCACCACATTAGCACCTCGCGTAAGTTCATAGTAACGGTGTGTAAGAGAAAGGCCAATCCATGCGAGCCCAGGGAGGAGGTTAATGGCAACAGAATATGCATGGAGGAGAGAGTGATGGCGTATACGCCGAGCACATGATATCCATCGCTGTGATGCATCAAATCGAACCCTAATGGGGCCGATAGGAGCTGAAGCAGCATGCAAATGCAGGGAAATTGCTTGCTCGAGGTCACTTAGCTCCCCGAGGCGCTCGAAACGAGTGATCAAGAAGTTCCCGAGGTTGCTAAGACAGCCGGGCTTGTCATGGTGACCATGAGGGGTGAGGTCAGCAGCATCCCTGAGCATCGAAATTGCGTCCTCAAGGTCACTCAGTTCCCCGAGGTGCATGAAGCGAGAGATTAAGGAGACACCGAGGTTATGAAGATAGGTAGGCTTGGAAGGGTGACTACGGGGAGTGAGGTAAACAGCATCTCTGTACCTCGAAATTGCGTCCTTGAGGTCACCCAGCTCCCTGAGGCGCTGGAAACGAGTGAGAAAGGATTTGCCGAGGTTGTTCAGAAGGATAGGCTTGTCAGGGTGACCATGTGGGGCGAGGTCAACAGCATTCCTGTGCCTCAAAATTGCGTCCTCGAGATCACTCAGCTCCCCAATGTGCTCGAAACGAATGATCAAGGAGTTGCCGAGGCTATTAAGAAGGATAGGCTTTCCAGGGTGTCCATGTGGGGCGAGGTCAACAGCATCTCTGTGACTCGAAATTGCGTCCTCGAGGTCACTCAGCTCTCCAAGGCGCTCGAAACGAACTCTGAAGGAGTTGCCGAGGCCGCTAAGACAGGCGGGCTTGTCAGGGTTACCAAGAGGAGCGAGGTCAACAGCATCCCTGTGCCTTGAAATTGCGTCCTCGAGGTCACTCAGCTCCCCGAGGCGCACGAAACGAGTGAAGAAGGAGTTTCCAAGGCTGTTAAGATGAGCATATTTGTTGGGGTGACCATGAGGAGTGGAGTCAACCGCATCCCTGAGCATCGAAATTGCACGCTCGAGGTCACTCAGCTCCCCGAGGTGCTCGAAACGAGTGAAGAAGGAGTAGCCGAGGTTGTAAAGATAGCCAGGTTTGTGAGGGTGACCATGAGGAGTGAGGTCAACCGCATCCCTGTACTTCGAAATTGCGACCTCGAGGTCACTCAGCTCCCCGAGGCGCTCGAAACGATCTTTGAAAGCGTTGCCGAGGTTATTAAGATGAGCAGGCTTGTCAGGGTGACCACGAGGGGTGAGGTCAGCCGCATCCCCGAGTGTAAAAATTGCATGCTCGAGGTCACTCAGTTCCCCGATGCGCGCGAAACGAGCTCTGAAAGAGTTGCCGAGGTTGTTAAGATAAGCAGGCTTGTCAGGGTGACCACGAGGGGTGAGGTCAACTGCATCCCTGTGCCTCGAAATTGCGTCCTCGAGGTCACTCAGCTCCCCGTCGATCCGCTCGAAACGAGCTTTGAAGGAACTGCCGAGGTTGTTAAGATAGGCAGGCTTGTCAGGGTGACCATGAGGGGTGAGGTCAACCGCATCCTTGAGCGTCGAAACTGACTCCTCGAGGTCACTCAGCTCCCCGAGGCGCACGAAGCGACTGAAGAGAGAGTTGCCGAGGTTGTTAAGATAGCCAGGTTTGTGAGGATGACCATGAGAGGTGAGGTCAACCGCATCCCTGTGCCTCGAAATTGCGCCCTCGAGGTCACACAACTCCCCGAGGTGCACGAAACGAGCTTTGACAGAGTTACCGAGGCTGTTAAGACGAGCGGGCTTGTCGGGGTGACCATGAGGGGTGAGGTCAACAGCATCCCTGTGCCTCGAAATTGCGTCCTCGAGGTCACTCAGCTCCCCGAGGCGCTTGAAACGAGTGAAGAAGGAGATACCAGAGTTGCTGAGACGAGCAGGATAGTCGGGGTGACGATGAGGAGAAAGGTCAACAGCATCCCTGTGTCTCGAAATTGCATCCTCGAGGTCACCCAGCTCCCCAAGGTGCATGAAACGAATGATCAAGGAATTGCCAAGGCTGTTCAGAAGGATAGGCTTGTCAGGGTGACCATGTGGGGTGAGGTCAACAGCATCCCTATGCCTCGAAATTGCATCCTCGAGGTCGCTCAGCTCCCCAAGGCGCTCGAAACGATCTTTGAAAGCGTTGCCGAGGCTGTTCAAATGAACAGGTTTGTCTGGGTGACCAAGAGGGGTGAGGTCAACCGCATTCCTGAGTGTCGAAATTGCATTCTCGAGGTCCCTCAGCTCCCCGAGGCGCTTGAAACGAGCTTTGAAAGAGTTTCCGAGGTTATTAAGATAAGCAGGCTTGTCAGGGTGACCATGAGGGGTGAGGTCAACCGCATCCTTGTGCCTCAAAATTGCGTCCTCGAGGTCACTCAGCTGCCCGAAGCGCTCGAAACGAGTGATCAAGGATTTCGCGAGATTATTAAGACGAACAGGTTTGTCGGGGTGACCATGAGGGGTGAGGGCATTAGCATCCCTGATCATGGAAATTCCGTGCTCGAGGTCACTCGGTTCCCCGAGGCGCTTGAAACGAGTGAAGAAGAAGATACCGAGGTTGTTAAGATGTGCAAGATTGTCGGGGTGACCATGAGGGGTGAGGTCAACAGCATCCCTCATCGTCGAAATTGCGTGCTCGAGGTCACTCAGCTCCCCGAGGCGCTGGAAACGAGTGAAGAAGGAGCAGCCGAGGTTGCTAAGATGGCCGGGCTTGTCAGGGTGGCCATGAGGGGTGACTTCATCAACACGCCTGATCGTTGACATTGCGTCCTCGAGGTCACTCAGCTCCCCAAGGCGCTCGAAACGAGTGATCAAGGATATTGCGAGGTTGTTAAGACGAGCGGGTTTGTCGGGGTGATCATCAGGGGTGAGGTTATCAGCATCCCTGAGCGTCAAAATTGCGCGCTCGAGGTCATTCAACTCCCCGAGGCGCTTGAAACGAACGATCAAGGATTTGCCGAGACTGATCAAAGAGGGCACATGTTGTGGCTGGTCCCCGGGTCCATGGGTTTCCTCCTGCCCTTGCTGCCCTACCGATTCGGGGTAGGCGCCAGAAACGCCAGGCGTTTGTATGCAGTCCTGCCGGATAGGTCAGTCGGCAAACTAGTAGCTAGGCCTCGAAACCCACAGTCTGGGCACAAGACGGCGACGTCCTTGATTCAAGTCGTGGTAGTTTGTTCCCGGTGCTCTCGCAACCCTCAGCCAGACTACCCGACGTCTCCGATTCAGATCGTGCTCGTTCTTCTGTGGTGCCCGATCTTCTGGGCATCGCTGCTTAGATAGGGAGATCAGCTGTTGAAGTATACAGCGAGGGATGTACCTGTAGTACTTTTTATGTCCATGAGCGCTCACTTTCACAGCAAACCGAACCTTCTGCGAGTCTATATACTCCTAAGGGCAGTGCGTGGAACAGCCCTCAGCCACTTCATGTTAAATGCATCATGATGCATGCTCATCACAGCGTGGGGTACAGCAATGCGTTGCCAATCCTGCATGGATCAACGAGGTGCCATGATTGGCTTCGGTTAGTCTGGTGACCAGACAGTATTTGTCTGTTTTCGCAAGAGGAAGGGAGAAAACACTGATACCGAGAATCTCTTGACGGTTGGAGTCTGAGTCCAGATAATAGTGAGATGGAGATCATAGTCACCCGTACTAGTAGTAGTCGAGGTTTTCCACGGTCGCGACACTGGCACACCACCATATTGCTCCATGTCCGACAAGCGGAGAGCAGAGATCGAGGCAAAGCGAGCCAAACTCGCAGAGCTGAGAAAGGCCAGAGCGGACAGACAACGCGCCGAAACCGAGAGACGTCAGTCCGAGGTAACCGTCCACCATTATGTCTCGTGGCATCTGACCCTCGACGTCCTAGTCCGCCGGCCCATCCACCGCCGTGCGTCGTGATGTCGACGACCTCGTCAATGCGCTCGTCGGGAGCAGAGGAGGCTTCGACAGCACCGGGGACGTCACGCCTTCTTCTTCGTTGCCCGGCACGCCGCCTCGTCAATCCGCACTGCTCCATTCAAGCTCTGCTTTATCACCGTCTGGTCGCGTCAGTCGACAAAGCGACGTGGGTTCGGACAGGCTCAGCATGGGGAACACCATGGTCACATCCGTCAACTCGGCGACGGACCACGTCGTGGAGAGGTATGTCGGTCGTTGGCTTTTCGCTTCGATGGATGGGCCATAATGGCACTGTAGGACTTTGACGCCTCGGTATATAGATCTCATTGATGTGGAGCAAGAGCTTTTCGAGCTTCCGCAGCGCGTATGTCTCTCAACCCTGACTATGCGTTCGCGATCTCATGAGACTGAGAGTATAGGAACGAGTGATCTATAATAAAGAAGTTCAAACTACGGCCGTCGAGCCCGAAACACCTTCCATCTCCGAGGAAGACATTCGGCAACAGATACTACGTGAACGCGAGCGCGAACTGGAAGCAGATCGCATCGCTCGGGAGAAAGAGCTAGAAGAAGAGAGCGTACAACTCGAGAAAGAGATCGAGCAAGAAATCCGAGGTTGAGTGGACACGTTCGAGTTCCACGACCCTACTCATCTGGTTTTCATGTGCTCCACCAGATCTGACTGAAGAGGAACGATCGAGTATTCTGGCTGCGCCCGAATTCCTTGATTTCGTCGAGCAGTCGTCAAAGATTGTCCAGCGAGCATTGAATGACGGGTATGATTACATTCGTGATTACACCGTTGGCACTGAAACGAACGGGTAAGTCTGCACGCTCCCAAGTTTTCAATGTAATGACCGTCATTTGTAGTGATGATTCGGAGGGCAAGCGAGTAAAACGCATCTGCGCATTCTACGATGAACGCTATGGGAAGAACCGTTCGATAACCGATGTCGACTGGTCACCCAAGGTCAGGGTTTTGTGGTATTTGGGTCCTGTGTCTGACTCGATTCCAGTATCCTGAGCTTAGTGTGGCTTCATACAACAAGAACCCGGCGGCGTTGAACGAGCCTGATGGTATTGTTGCAGTCTGGAATCTACACCTGTTGGAGAGACCAGAATTTGTGTTTCATTCACAGGTTGGCAAGCCGTTTATGTGTCTGGCCGTTGTGCTGATAATCTGGTGGATGACAGTCGGATGTCTTGTCGGTTACGTTTTCACCGTTTCATTCCAATCTTGTGTTCGGTGGCACGTACTCGGGGCAAATACTACTGTGGGACACGCGATCAAAGCATTTGCCAGTGCTGAAGACGCCATTGTCTGCGGCTGGGCATACACACCCTGTGTACGCGATGGAGATGGTCGGTACACAGAATGCACACAACCTTATCACGAGCAGTACAGATGGGACTGTCTGCTCGTGGCTTGTCGACATGCTTGCACAGCCTCAGGTACTGGTATTTGGATTTTGATCTGCAAGACCGATAAGAGACATTTATTATGCAGGAAACGCTAGAGCTGATCCACGCCGGGCACAACAAGACGGGGGAGGTGGCGGTCACTACACTGGACTTTCCTGACAACGAAACGACGACGTTTTGGGTGGGTACTGAAGAGGGAAATGTCTATCAGGCGAACCGCTATGATCGCGCTGGGGCGAAAGCGGGGCTGAATCAGTACGACATCTACAAAGGACATGCTGGGCCAGTTATGGGTCTCAACTTCCACCCACTGGTGGGACCGATTGACTTTTCTGATCTGTTCCTGACTGCTAGCGTGGACTGGACGGTGAAGCTATGGCGGGCCAAGAGTCTTGCGAAGCCGTCGACGGCGGCGCATGCGATTGCACCCATCTATTCGTTCGACGAGGCGGATGATTACGTTTACGATGTCAAGTGGCACCCGACACACCCAGCGCTGTTTGCGACAGTGGACGGATCGGGCAAGTTTGACTTGTGGAATCTGAACACGGATACGGAGGTGCGTCGTGGATCGGCTTTGGGATGTTGATCGGAGCTGAGCGGATATGCAGGTGCCTGTGGTGTCTACGAACGTTGGATCGGGACGGGCGATTAACAAGGTGGAGTGGGATCGGAAAGACGGACGACGGGCGGCGCTTGGGGGGAGCGACGGGAAGCTGTACGTGTATGATGTTGGGGACATGGGGCTTCCGAGGGAGTCAGAGTGGACAGACTTGCAAAAGACGGTTTCGGGGTTAGCGGGGGTTGGGCAGACGAATGGGGTTGTTGATGGGGAGGGGACGCGGATCAATGCTGGCCGGTAGTTCCGTCGCGGAATGCCTCTTCCGTTGATTGTGTCATATGAGTTTAATGCAATCTGATTAAATCAATCATGATTGTTCGCTTCAAATGCGCCTCTGCCCTCCCTCGTTTCATCCGCCATTTCCACCCCACTAACATGTCCCGCAAGTTCGTCCAGGTGAGCATCCTCTCCCCCGCTCGCCTGCTCTCATCCCGCACTCCCAGGACCCACACAAGTACGTAACCCCCCACCCTACACTGACCATCCTCGGCTCATCCACAAAGGCTATTGCTGTAAGCCCCTCCCCGTCAGATCCCGCACAGCCCCTCACCCGCACCCAGCATTCCCGGCCCGATCGAGGTCACAAACGAGGTCCGTTCACCTCTCCGTCGTCGCCTCTTTCCCTCATCCCGCCACGGCGTCTAGGTCCTCTATGCAAATGCCCATCCTTCCGTGTCCCACATGTCCCTCGACTTTGCCTCCGCCTTCGGCGACTGCATCCGCATGACCAGGTCCGCCACCTTTGCTGCGTCCATCTTCTTGCCCACTCATCACGGTCCAGGGACATCTTGTATTCAAAGGATGCACAACCTTTCTTGATCGCGGGCTCGGGCACCCTGGGTTGGGATCAGGTTCGCGCGCCACCACCCTTTCTCGCCGCCATCTTGACCTTGCCCAAAGGTGTCAGCTAACCTCGTCGAACCCGATGAAGACATCCTCGTCTTGAACTGCGGCTACTTTGCCGAGGGATTCGTCGACTGGTTCGTCTTGCCACAGTTAGCGTTCCCGGCCCGACAATAACGCGCATCGTTAGCTTGCGGGCGTATGGCGCAAACGTCGACCAACTCAAGGCTGAAGTAGGCGGGACCGTCAAGCAGTCTGACATCGAAGCCGCTCTCAAGCAGAAAAAGTACAGACTCATCACCGTTACCCACGTCGACACCTCGACAGGCAAGTTGCTTCGTGACGCGTTGCATCCTTGTCTGACTGACATCGATGACAGCTGTCCTCTCGAATATCAAAGCCGTCGCAGAACTTGTTCGCAGTGTGTCACCAGAGACATTGGTGCGTCACACCTACCGCTCAGAGACTACGACTCCATCTATCACCTCTAGGTCGTGGTCGATGCAGTTTGTTCCGTTGCCAGCGAGGAGATTCAGATGGATGCCTGGGGCATCGACGTCGTGCTAACAGCTAGTCAGAAGGGTCTCGGCACACCACCTGGTCTCTGCATAGTCGTAGTAAGCCAAAAGGCTCTTAAGGCGCGCTGCCCTTCCCATTTCTTCGAATGCTTCTAACTCAGTTCCCGTCTAGGTTTTCGAGAACAGATCGACACCCGTGAGGGCGTATTATGCTAGCTGGAACAAGTAAGCGTATCACTCTCCCTTGTCCTTGTCTCACTTCTTTCGTCCGATTTTAGGTGGCTCCCTATCATGAAAGCATACGAACGCAACACCGCTGCCTACTTTGCTACGCCACCCGTCAATCTCATATACGCCTACCGTGCCTCTCTCACTCAGATCACTCAAGGTCCCGTATCCCTTCAAGATCGATTCCAAGCACACAAAGATGCCAGTAGACGCTTCAAGAAATTTGCAGAGGGCCTTGGGTTCAGGAACGTTCCTCTAAGCGAAGAGGTTTCGGCGAATGGCATGACCGCTGTGAGTTGGTTTCCTCCATCTTTTTTGTCCTGTAAATGCCCATCCCTTGTCACGCTCGAACAGCTCTACTTCCCCGAGGGAATTGTCGCAAGCGACATCGTACCCAGGCTTTTGAAGAAGGATGTCGTGGTCGCTGGTGGTATCCATTCTGCTATCAAAGGTTTGTTGAGAATGATATAGCCGTCTTCTGCCCTTCGTTGACTCCGTCGTTCTTTCGCAGACAAGTATTTCCGCGTCGGGTGCGTTTGTTCGTCTGGGTATTTTGTTACCCCAGGTACTAACAGTTGTTTTATGAAACAGGCACATGGGTGTCAGCGTCGTCGACACCGAGCGAGGTGACATCGACAGGGTCTCAAAGGCGTTGGCGGAGACACTCAAGGAAGCGAGAAATTCCCGGGCCAAGGCGTAATCAACCTCAAATCGAGGGTAACCGCACTGGCACACATGACTTCAGCCCTGTAATATCATATCTCGCCAGACTACTCTGGTAGTAAAATACCATCTCCGAACCCAAACGATTACCAAAAGAATCTCATAGGAACATGACTGATCAACCTGGTGCACTTTTCACGGCGGGCTAAGCGTTTAAGAAATGTTATGATGCTCATAATTGTGATCAACATTTGCAACTGAATCGTAATACAGATCGTTACATCTAAGGTACGCACAATTACACTCCACTGGTTTCCCTGTGTTCGCCTTCGCCCCCCATTCTGTCATACCACAATTTCCCTTCGGTAGTCGGTGCGATATATCCAGCTCTAATCACAAAGTCACCAAAGCGCTCGCCCTCGTGGCGTTCAAGCGCATATCTCTTGATCATGGGCTTGAGGATGGCCAAGATCTCGGGTTCTGACACGGTTTCGCGGTATATCTTGTTGAGCCGTTGACCGTAGTATCCACCACCGAGGAGCATCGCGTAGCTGCCCGGAGCCTTCCCAACGAACGCGACCTCTGCGAAACGTTAATCAGAAAAGGGAACGACACGGTGCACTCTCGCCACACACCGGCAACGTAGGGTCTTGCGCACCCGTTCGGGCAACCAGTCATGCGCATGACGATAGAGTCGTGGCGCAGACCGTTCTCTTCGCATATCTTCTCCACTTTTTCGACGAGCACCGGCAAGTACTGGAACGGCTTTGAGAAATGCATGTATGTCCATCCATGACGAACAACTCACCCGCTCGGATTCGGCCATAGCAAGACCTAGATTTCTTGGTCGTTAACAACGAACAACTAGCAAGGTAAAAAAGAGAAACGGCTTACCGCATGTAGGGAACGCCACGCAAGCCGACGCCGAGAGCCGCAATCCCGAATAATTGAGGTTGTCGAGCTTGTACTTGGCGAGCAGCGACTTGATCCTCGGGACCTCCTCGGGAGGAATTTCAGATATGAGGAGGTGCTGGTTCGACGTCAGACGGAACGTGCCCTTGTGGACCTTGGCGATTTCACGAAGACCAGTCTTGAATTCCCGTCCGGGTTCGTCTTGCACGCGTCCGTTCTCGATGAAGATCGTGGCGTGGTGCTTGCCGTCTTCACCGACGGTCCACCCAAAATGATCTATGTTACTTTCAAAGGAATAAGGACGAGCTGGGGCGAGCTTGAAGCCGAGGCGGTCTTCTACTTCACTCTTGAACTTGTCAAGCCCCATACGATCGATCGTATACTTCAAGCGAGCATTCTGCATCAGAGGTCAGAATCTCTATTTTATGCATGCACAGCAATCGTTTTCACCTTTCGGCTGTTGGTGCAAATCAGCGATGGTCGTATACTAGAGGAACATGGCAGCTCACTCAACACGGTTCCCATTGTCCCGCTGGGTTAACATTACCTTCTCTGCTACGAGTGGTCCTTGCTCAACGGTACAGAACCCAATGACATCGGCAATGCGAGGGTACGTCTTTTTGTTACCGTGGGTCACACCCATACCGCCGCCAATTGCAACATTAAAGCCTTCCAATTCACCATCTTCATCCACGATAGCGATGAAGCCAAGATCATTGGCAAAGACGTCGACATCGTTGTAAGGGGGAACGGCGACTGCAATTTTGAACTGGGTGGGACTCAATTTCTGGCCAATTCCAATCACTGAAGGAAATATACGGACCTTGCGAGGGAGATAGAACTCCCCGTACAATGGCTCAAAGTCCTTGACAGCATCACCAGCTACCATCTTTTTATCGAGCCAGATCTCATGATATGCAGTCGTTCTGGGCAACAAATGGTTGCTAACGAGTTTGGAAAACTCATAAACGTGATAGTGAAGCCTCGATAGCGAAGGGATAGCAGAGCAGACAACATTACTGGTAAACGTGAATGACAGTTCATTCGACGAGATGGTGCAACGTACCGATTAACATCACCGCACGCAGCCAAAGTGTCCAGGAGTACTCGGTTGATTTTTTGGATAGAAGGTTTCAAATGACGCTTGATAACACCATGGAACTGGAAGGTAGACCTCGTGGTAATCTTCATTGTGCCGTTAGCATGTTCGTCGGAAATTTGGTCCATCTGCAACCATTGCTCTGGTGTACAAACACCACCTGGGGCGCGCACACGGATCATGAAACTGTAGGCTGGCTCGACTCCCTGAGTCTGACGCTCGTCACGAATATCCCGATCGTCCTGTTGGTAGATCCCGTGGAACTTGGTAAGTTGAGTGTCGGATGGAGCGAGCGCTCCGGTAGTCGTATCCTCCAAACCCTCTGCGATGGTACCACGAAGGTACTCAGAAGCTGCTTTGATATGCTCGTTCGTGATTGGTTCGGGTTCAGCTTCCGTAACCTGGACGCTGTCGACACCAAGTGCCTTCCAAACCTTGGGTTGCCAGACCTTGTACCCGGTCTCAGGTCCATCAGCATCTTGATCGTCTCCCAAGCCAAGATCAACAAAGCGCTCGCCCCCAAGCTGCTCTAAGCGCAAATCAAGATCCTTTCCGGGCTTGTTGTAATAATGAGCATCTTCAGGTCGAGGCCAATAGTGGCTATCACCAAGGGCGAAGACGGTGTATTGCAGCTTGGAAAAAGGCTTTTCATTGCGAAGTGCGGCAGCATTCAAAGCTTTGAAAAGCTGGCGTCCATTTTGAGGTGGTTCACCCTGACCAGCGGTGGAGGTCACGAATGCAACGTATTCCTCTTGTGCGAGGCTTTGGATGGTCATCGAATCGAGGGTTCCAATGGTGACCGTCATGCCTCTCGCCTTGGCGCGATTGACGAGTTTCTTTGCGTATTTTTCGGCTGTGCCACCGTCTGAAGCGTATAGAACGAGAAGGGGTGGTGCGTCGAGTGCGACAAGCAAATCATCGTAGGCCTGCTGGGCCTTCCGCCGACGGGCCTCTTTGACGCTCTCACCCAAGCTGCTCACAAGCTCAGTGGCTAACTCAGGCTTGGAGCGAACGAGTTGGGAGAGATGGTTTTTCCGGTCAAGGAATTGCTGCAGGTCGTTCTTGACAGCATCAGAGTCGAGGGCGAAAGGTTCTTCGCCTCTAGCCTCCTTGATGGGGTCCCAGCGATACAAGGGCCAATAACCTGAGTCAACTGCAAGTTTCGTCTCCTTCAACAGTTCAAGTGCCGGGGAGGTCTCCCCGTGGTAAGGAAGGTAGGCGAGGACGACCGATGGGCCCTTGTGCCTATCCGCTTCCATTACGGCCTGCAGGACCTGTGCGTATGAAGAGTACACAGCGACACTGGCAGCGTAGACATCTCCGTGGTTCATGGCATACAAGCCAACATCTTGTTTGCGACGGTGTGGATCGGCTGCGTTCCGGGACGAATAGGGTAAAGTATCTAGGATGAGAATGTTGATGTCAAGACCAGAGGCTATGGCGTGGTGTAAACCCGATGAGCCAAGATCGTAGGCCCAGGCATCCGAGCCAAGTATCCACCTAGACTTCGAAGGGAAGTATGCCTTTAATGCAAGGATGCGATCAACAAGCACATTGGAAAGCTGTGAAGATTCCAGCGCTGCAGTTACTTGATCACCAATAGTACGGCTCTTCGAGCCGTCATCCTTTACTTGTAACCACTGAGCAAGAAGTCTGTGCAACTCGGCACTGAGTTCTTCAGCCTCCATCAAATCCTGAACAGAGTTGATGAGCTGAGCCCGCTGGTCCAACTGGCCTCTGATCCGACCCAGCGCATACTCAGGACTGGTAGCTATGTTACCCTGTGTAGGAACCAGCTCGGGAGAATTTGAAATCTCTAGTCGTGGGCCAAACACGTGAGACAAGATCTTAGTGTACGAAGACTCGTGCTTTGGAACGTGAGGGACTGAAGCATGCGGCAAGGAAAGGTCCTCGTTTCGGAGGAGTAGTGGGGATGAAAGGGGAGTGTTGTTCGTGGTACGAACAAGTTTGAGCAAATTAGGCGGGTTGACTTGCTCGACATCAGTGAACCAAACGCTCTGGACGGGAACCTGTGAATGCACTTGGCGCTCCTGCAGTGCGTCGACGATGTCGAGATAAAGTGGTGTCCATTTAGTGCTAGAACGGTGGAGCTGCTCAAGTACAAGCACACGAGAAGCTGAGATGGGAATGGCGCGCAAGATGTGGGAAGGGGAGAGGGGAGCAAGCAGCCCGACGGAAACGAACGACACACCGTCGATCTCCGAAATGTTGGGAATATTTCCAAGAACGAAGACGACAGTGTTTGGATGCCCGTCACCACGGATCGTCAAAGGAAGGTGGGGACGACGAGTGCGAGTCGACGTGGACAGCGCAGCGGATTCATAAAATTGGTATAGAGCCGAGACTGGCTCTGGTGTACGGGTACGCCTATCTGATTTCAGGTCGTTGGAAGTCTTATCGATGTCATCACCAATCTCGTTGGCGTTGTCGGGGAGAGTGACTTTTTCGGAAAGCAGGAATGGTTGTACATCCTCTGCAGCAATGTCTACGACTGGACCATCTGCTAGTTCATAGAAGACGTGTATAACTGCCTTTTTCTCTGTGCGGGCAAGCCGAGAAGCAAGGAGGGCGTTATCGTGGGCCTCTTGAGACGTATAGGAGATCACGAAGAATGGGAATGCAGACTGGAGCAAGAGGACGTCCGACAAGTCATCCTTGACCGCGATGTGGAGGACGAGCGGGAGGGATGAGAGCTCTGTAGCAAGGAGCACGAGACGGAGAGTTGTTTGGGACGTTACGGAGGAAGTGAAGGAAACCAGCGATGCGCTGGACGCAAGTCGGAGTATGGACACGCCAGGATCACCGCCCGCAGGAACGGATTGAACGCTTGGTGAAGATGTGTTTGAGAGGGCCTTGTAGGACTCGGCGAACGGGGATACCACAGGAGTGGAGGGCTGGGTATAGATTACGATATCAGAAGCAAGAAAGGCTACCCGCGAGACCGTTGGGATTGCGGCCATGGCTGGTGGGGTTGAGCTCGACGCAGGGGACGATGAGGGAAGAGCGTCATACCTTGTGAGATGGCAACGCTTGCACGGGAAAACGAGCGCGCGCTGAGTCGAGCATCTCCGTTTTATCTGAAATTGCTCGCGAGCACACCATCCCACCGTCATCCGCTTCGATCCGGAAGATAACTTTGTCCATTCCCAGAAATACACTACGCAGTACCCACAACACGTCAAAAGTAGCTAACCAGGTCATATGCTAACCTGCTGAGCTTTCAGGTCCTTCAAATAGTAATATGCTCTTCCGAGCATCCAGATTGTAAACGAAAATTTGAAGTTGGGGTACGAGATCATGCAATTTTTGTTAAACACGCCCTCAATTGCTTCTTGCGGCCACGATCCATCCTATCGAGTAAGATCTCAGCGCAAGATATGTTTCACAATCCGCATTTCTTACCGGAAGCTGTCGCGACATGACCAACTTAACTGCCTTCTCGATAGGTTCCGAATTCGGGTACCTGGCGTACATGAGAGCCATAGCTGCCCAGCATGTCTGCACAACCTGAGTATTTTCATGTTCAACCCAGCGACGGAGTTCGCAAGTCTAGAAACCGAACACAAGAGGAGCGAGGAAGGCTCAGCATCTGTCGAATACGAGGTCAAAGGGATATCTGACCTTATAACTTTCCCCCCAACCTCCGTCTTCTCGTTGTTTCGAAAGTAGAAAATCGCACGCACGTCGGACAGCAGGGCTGTTCGCATAGTACTCCCCGCCAAGTGCTAAACTTTCCAGCGCAAATTGGGTCGCATAAGTGAAACAGATCCCCCATGATCCGACCCAGCCACCCTCTGGGTTTTGCACTTCGTGAAGCCATTTGATCGCCTCCGTAATCGCCCGCCTGGTAATGGCAATTAAAACCACCTTGCTGGGGGAAATCGGCCTACTTACCCGATCTCCGCTGCCCGGTAGTTCGGATAATGTTTCCTGAAAATAGACAAGGACGTTATCACAGAGGTCGTGCACTCAGGGTAACAGAATTCAGTCATGATATCCCCTGTAGGAAGTCAAGATCAGTTCGGCGACGTGATTATAACTAGCACACCGTACCAAAGACCTCCGCGGCATTGAGCCACTCCAACCACTTGGGTCCCCTCACAAGCTCGTAGCTTGCATAACCTCCGTTGTCGTTCTGCATTGAGAGCAGTGTGTCCACAGCATCAAAGAGCCGGTCATCTGAGATGACCTTCTCCGTTCCTCTAAGGGATATGCTGAGTGGGAGGGTCATCTCTAACCAACAAGCATACGTACTCCACCTGGTTCTGGAGGTACAAGACTGATTTGAGACCTTCTCCTGTGCAGTCACTGACGGCATAGCCTTGTTCTTTCGTGCTGAACGGCCATGCTCCCTTGGTTCGGTGACGATAAGCCGTCTTATAATGCTTCGGGTTCTCTCGAATTTGACAGGTATCCAGCCACCCCAAGGCCATATTCAAACTTTCCTTGTTTTCCGGCTCTTTTGCGAGACCCGTCTCAACAAGCGCCTGCGTGATGAATCCAATGTCCCAAAGTTGGCTGCCGTTCGTCCCGCACATCATGATGCCTTCCGCGCCCAGCCACATGAAATCGGCACGCTTGATGGCGTGCTGACGATATACCTCTGTATCTGGACCATCGACGACGAAACGGCACAACAAGTTCATCATCTTGGAGACAGGCCCGATGGTCTGGTATTCTGTATTTTCGTCCTCATATACGATGAGTTTGTAGGCGCGCTCCAACGCAGCTTTCCGAAGAGCAGGGATGGCACAGCTCTCGTAGATAGATAGTACGACATTCATCGCATCGAGAACCGAAGTGTGAGGTGAGTAGAGATCGACAGCTGCGACGTTGTTACGCTGTGCTGGCCAATGTATGCGGTGATAGTCAGTCGTGTATAGCTCCTGAAGATGAATGTATTGAATGTAAGAACATGGGAGACATCCTGGATGCATACCTGACGAAGGGAACGGATCAAGTCGTTTTCTTCCATCTTGAAGCGAATACCATAGAGATAACTCATGGGTATGCAGACATTACGGGTATGAATCCACCATTTGTGGGGATGAAATGGGACCCATTCAGGGAAAAGCCTAGAAACGATCAACGCAGGGTCTACAAAGTATTTGGGGTATTACACTCACCAAAGCTCGGGAGGGACGGGATTAAATCCTTCCCAATCGTAGACATTGAGGATTGCCAACCAAAACTTTCCCCAAGAGGGGGCACCTGTTGCTCCCCCTGGATGACCGCAGTCAGCACAACATGATAGTACCTAGAATGAGGAACCTACCTAGTCGGTGAAGGGTAGCCCTTGCCTTGATAGCAACTGGATGCTCAGCACTCATACCGAGGATTCGCAAAGTCACATAGTTGAGAGCTGTTCCGAACACGGTCGAATGTCCTTCGATGTGTCTTGGGGGGGGGTTACACGGTGTTCACCTGACATGGGATCGTGTACTTACAGACCCCAACCTCCGTCTTCAGGATGTGCCCGATTTATGAGGTAACGAATCATCTCGAGGCGTTCTTCCCCTTTGAACCCCAGACCAGCAGCATAAGACCCAATGACAAGGCCAGGGTACAGGAACATTGGTCCACCATACTCGCCAGCCCAGTGCCCATCATGCGACTGGAGGTGCTTGTAAAAGGTATAACCGTTCCGAGCAGCTTCGAGCGGTGTGGTCGCTTTCGGAAGGTCGGGGAGGTTCTGTCGTGGTCATTCGCGGTTCATTGCATGTATCACGCACAGACGAATACTTACAAGAGGCTGGCCCGTCCAGTATTTGTCTATATGGTTCTGAGGCCACTTGGCGCACTCTTCGTCCGTCTTCATGTAGTGCCAAGTGTGGCGACCCCCATCGTTCACGAGCAGCCTCCACCGAGAATAGTCGGTGAAGGGTTCTTTTCCACACTCTGGAATGTCGAGTGGAGAGTACAGTTTTGCGAGCTGGCTGGCAGACATGAGTATGGTGGTTCCAGAGAAGCGGTCGCGGAAGCTAATATTTAACCGTAAATCAGACCATAGTTGATAGTGACGGCTCAAGAGTGTAGCCGCTCCGTGCCCATTGGTCACTGGCGCGTCAACAACGTCACGGTATCAACATATATAACTATCGTTTCGCTGGCCATGAGCAGTTTCCGTGACTCGTCAATACTCATCATAGAAACAGGCAGAACGGTCGTCAGGGCTGGCCTCGGCATACAGGAACTTTTGAAAACTCCAACAGTGGTCCGTTGTGCTTGGCTTGTCGTCGATCCGATCGGCACTGACAAGGCAAATGCCTCCAGGAAATATCTGCACGCGTCGGTTTGAGACAGACAGTGGGAGAACCCTCGTCCAACTCCACCACAAATGGAAAACAGCCAAGCGGAACCGGAGAGAGTAGTGACTGCTGGCGTCCGCTAGCATCATCGACCCGCTTCTCCTCGCTCCCCTTCCACCCGAGTACCACCGCAAAGGTGAACGACTATCTCGTCGGCGCTCAACTCGATGAGGCGCTTGAAGCAGGCCACAGCGTCCTTGTATCATGGCCGTTCGCAGACGGCGATATCCGCGATTGGACTCAAGCGGAAGCCATCTGGTATGTACTCTGATGTGTATATCTGCCAAATGCATTCTTACCACTGAAGCATGCAGGAAACATGTTATTTTCAACAAACTTCAAATAAAACGCACTCAAAACGAATCTCCGGTCATGCTTTCCATCGCGCCGGGGCTCTCTCGTGGGTTTCAAGAGCGAATATGTCAAATTTTCTTTGAGCGCTTCAACGTAGCCAGCTTTGCGATCGTTGAACGGCCCATGACACAGATATACGCAACCGGGCTCCTGAACGGCATTGTCGTCGATATAGGATACGAGAAGACAGATGTATCACTAATATTTGACGGTTTTATCATGCACTCTGCACGGTCTTCGACTTCCCTGGGAATAGGTGACTGCGAAAAGTACCTTGCTAATCTTCTGCGCTCAAACCAATCTGTCATGGCCGCCGCCTCTCCCTCTGATTCCCCTAGGGATCCCGAAGCCGTACAAGCATTCCTTCTTGATATTGTCAAATACATTTGGTCCGAAGGCCACGTCCGCGTTCCGTCAGATGGTCAAATTGCAGAACTACTAGAGGATGAGGGAGTCACAGATATCGCCGCAGTCCTAGTTGCGGGAAAAGAAAAGGCTGTAATCGAGGCTGGGACAAAGAAGAAAGCGACCGCAAAAGCATCCGCCGCAGAACAGGCACGCGCAAAAGAAATCGAGGCTCTTGACCTTATCACATTGCAGTTCCGCGACCACTCGATAACGTTGGGGAAGGAGCGACATCGGTTTTGCGAACCACTTTTCGATCCTTCGCTTCTTTACTCGTTACCTCAAAAAGCCGAGATAGGACCTGAGGACGATCCGCTCTCGTTACAGGATACTGTTGGATTTTCAGTCGGTCAGGCTGATGTGAATCAGCGACAGTACATGTGGCAAGGACTTTTTGTCACTGGAGACCTAGCGAGCCGCGTCAAGGGTATGTTCTTTGCTTTCTGCCTTCACCTATCCTGAATGCTGTCGGATAGGAATCGGTACTGCGCTGCAGTCACGTTTATCTTCATTTATCCTTGGTAATCCAGATCAGTATAACGAGGTTCAGCCACGATCAATTCGCGTCGTCAGCGTTCCTGAGTATTTTGCCGAGTATCGAGAGAAGGGAGATGGTTTTGCAGCATTCTTGGGAACCAGCATTGTCGCCAAGGTTAATACGAAGCTACAATTTTTCTAAGCCTTATTGACAAACCGAACTAGATTTCTTTCAACGACGCTCAAGGAAAAAACTTTGTCTCAAAATTGGATTACGACGAGAAGGGCCCGCGCGCTATCATAGAAATGTCACCCGCATTGCTGTAATGTTTAGAATCGGTCCCCTCTACAGGGGGTTATCTACCTAATGCGGAGTTTACAATTTGTGGAAAAACTGTACAGTTGTTCATCGGCAATCCTCGGCATAGAACTCTATTGATAACACTTCCGTTCACCAAAAAGCATCCTCAAGACACCCGCCACTTCACGACCACAAGTCATACTCGATGGCACCTACGAAGAAATCCAAAGCCACCAAGTCGACCGAGTCCATTGCGTCTCGTCTCGCTCTTGTCGTGAAGTCGGGCAAGTACACTTTGGGGTACAAGTCAGCGTTGAAGCAGATGCGCAGTGGCAAGGGTGAGCGTCCTAGTTGATAAACTCACGGGGACTGGAGCGTGAGGCTGAGAAGGTCCCTTGGGCTGACGATCGTTTTCCTTGTCATTTTCCGATGCCACTAGCCAAGCTTGTCTTGATCGCCGGAAACTGCCCACCCCTCCGCAAGTCGGAAATTGAGTACTACGCCATGTTGTCAAAGACAACCGTGCACCATTTCGCTGGCACCAACGTCGCTCTTGGCACTGCTGCTGGTAAACTGTTCCGTGTTGGGTAAGTCAACCACATACATCCTATCGTTGATATCTATCTGACAAGCGACCAGTGTTATGACTGTCACCGACCAGGGCGACTCTGACTTGCTTACTTTCGCCGAGGGTAATGCCGCATAAAAAGACACAAAATGCCACTGGGAGCGCTTTTATGATACTTATGTAGGATTTATGTTGCAGAGCTATCCCAGTACTCTAGCATGCGTCACGGTAGCGTCAATCCCAGTCACGTTATGCATTAACATGCACCTCCATTGTGCTCCATATGAATTCATTGCTATGACACTGTCGTTGTATAGGCAAGATTCTAGAGTCGGCTGGATGCAGTCATTCGTGGCGTGTCGCCGTGATGGTATAAAGCCAATGTAATGTAGGGTAATCGTGACAAGCCAATATTAAGACCCGAGCGTACCGAGTCGCCCTTGCAAGGTATACAGTATATACGTTCAAGAAAGCAAGAGCCGCCAAGTGCGCAAGTTCCCTCTACATCTCCCCTTCTTTGTGCCCCGCAAGAGTCCCAACCGCGACCAGCTTGTCAACCATGGGTACAAACGCACGATAGAGGATAGTTTGTTCGGGCTCGTTGGATCGTACAGGCGGATAAATCGCCGGTTGAGGACGGGATAGAAGCGGCTGCTTGGCCAGCGGTAGTTTTTTCCGTACCTCGATATCTACGACCTGGGGTTGGAAGATATCGAGGTTATCAAACGTGATGGGATTTTCATCACCCTCTTCGTCCTGTACGTTCAACCGACTCCACTTGCGCGAAAGACCTTGGGAGGCACTTGCTTGACTATGTCCTCGACGGACAGGTGACATGGAGACGGAATGCAGCAATGAGTCCACTGGAGTTGCGTGGTGGGGGAGTGGGGCCAGCGGTCGGAGACGGGGCGGGGGTGCGAGGATCGCAAGTGGTGCGAAAGCATCTACAGATACACGTGTATTGAGGAGTTCGCGGTGCGCGTGTTCGAAGTGACCTGAAAGTTGTTGCACACGGATGAATACCTCTTTGCAATCTTAAGGTATACATAAGCGAAGCGAGAGACAAACATCGCGATCACGTACCACGTGTTGGACATGGTAATGCCACTCTCGACAGGTGGCTGAGTTCAACATGGGTCTTCAGTGCTCCTAATGAGCTATGAAGTCGGCCAGAGCAACGAGAATAGGAACAGTGATACATTCCATCCTGTGATTAAAAGAGGTCACTAAGACTCGGATGAAGGCATCGAATTACCACTCACCTGCTGCCTGACACGAGAGCAGTGCTGAAGAAGATGCTGTAAACCAAAACATGGAAGTCAGTAATTATTCACAAAATCCTGAGGCATGAAATGCATTGGCACCTTCTCCAAGATCTACCTAGTAATCCTGCAGGCAAACCCAGCCACTTTAACAAGTGCAGGGAAAAGCTGCAGAATTATAGGTAACACTTGGAGAAGGGTGATGTCTTTTAGAAGAAAAGTCTGATGCCACCAATCACAATAAACAACAAATTGTCGAGTTAATCACCTTTGCCAATGTATCCCAGCTATTGAGTGTGATGGTGCATCCCTCCCACTCGCATTGCATTGTTTGAATAACACAATGTGCAAGGTGGACAATTTCTTCCTTTGACAAATCAATCTTTGACATATCAAATTTTGATGATGATGTCTAGAGGACAAGGCATGTTGTTGAATACATTTGAAAAAAATTGTGTTTGTCGATTTGCCAAAATCAGAATTAACAAAATACATACATGTAAATAAATCAAAAGTAGGGCATAATACACAATAATTTAGCAGATTATTTTATTATATTTCACCACCCTCTACCCATTGTTCAAATTCTATGATTCCATGGTTAAACTTTATCTATAGATTGCTCTTCATTATGTCAAGGTACTGATCACAGTACTAATCATCTATAACAATTCAGTGTTTTATGTTGAAGTTTGACTATATGGACTCACTTATTACAGTCTGACTATAGGATGAGTCATGACTGAGTCATGCTGATGAGTCATGCTCATAGTTATTGAGTCACATATTGTTTCGCTTTTCATTATGTCAGCATATGCTATATCTGACATACCCCTATTAGTGATACCATGATTATTCATCTTCATATGGTATCATATCACATCATCATTGCATTTTATTGCATCATAGTCATGCCATAGCACATCATTATGGCTACATTATGGCTTATTTATACACTTCTTATAGAACTTTTATGCTCTTTATGGCATTTATGTACACAAGGGTAAACAATCCTTTACATATAAATACCAGGGACTTACTCCCTCAAATATAAGTTCTCTCGCACCCCAAAGTGTGATAACTTCTATCAAGCACTGTCTTGCAAAGTATCCTCAACAGTTAGTGAGTAGTGTTCTCTCTCACTGCGTTCTCCCCTTTTTGCTGTTGCCTCTGCACCATTCAAGATTTTGCACTCTTGAAATTTTAAACTGATGACATTGGAGTCACTTATCATTACATCATATTGTACCACACCATGGCACATCATTATTGCTAATGCTGATTCATACATGTTATAATTTTCTTTCTCTATTCATATGGTAAACTCTCTTCCCATTCTTTTACATCTTTGGTTTACCATGCTTATCTGCTTCTTTGCAATTGTACCTTTTCATATAATAAGGAATGTGCAGTCATAGTGAGTAAAAAGAAATTGGATTGGAGTCACTTTGAGAAAGAGACTATTACAAAAGAAGAACATTGTCCATTAGGTTTCTCAATCATTGTACTATTTGTGCAGCATAATAATTCTCCTAGTATTGCCACCTATACTTTGTAACCTTAGCTAGTTTCACATAATCAACCATATTCAACTCTAGTTCTTCTAGCTAAGTGTTGGGTGACCTTAGTCTGAGACTATCCTTCATGTCTTTGTGCTACACTCAAGTGTGTGCTACAACTAAGTTCTATGTATGCATTAGGGTAACAATAGGTTCTTTATGCTTGTTTCATGCCCTTTACAGGATTTATGTACATACAAGGACCAACAGTCCTTTACACATAAATACCTGGGACTTATGTACTCCCTCAAATATTAAGTTATTTTGCACCCCACAGCAAGATAACTTACAGTAGGTACTGTCTTGCAAATGCTATCAACAATATATGTTACGCTTGACTCGTGTAGAGGCAAACGTAGACTCAAAGAAGTCAAAGGCGGATGATCCTTGAAGGGCGTCTTCAAGGGGCAAGGATGCTGGGGGCTTCCGCAGCAACTCCTGACGACAGACGGTCGCTTAGGGAGTTCAAGGCAAGGTGTTTACAAGGAGCGCACACTCGAAAGTAGTGCGATGACTTATAGAAGTCCAGGGAGATTGAGTAGATTAAAGTTAAGGGAAGTACAAGGTGTGTCGTCTACTTAAATAGATGGAGACGCGGCGCACAGACCAAGCAGTGTCCTAAGCACAAAAGCCAAGGCGGATATAAAGGGGGTCAGGCTGTGCGATAGAAGAGAAAAGGCTGCGTAACAAGTTACGCATGAACAGAAAGGACGTCCGTATAAGGCATAAGGAAACGGGATAAGGGAACCATGCATAGCGTGTAGGTAAGAAGCTATGTTTAGGCGGAAGGCGTTCCAAAGGAACGGTGCGAAGGAAGATAAGAGAACCAAGCGAGTCAGCAGACGAGCACGTTGTAAAAAGTAAAGGAAAAAGTCAATCGTAACATTACCCCCTCACTAACCCTGAGACTACGACGAAGGTTCAAAAATAACCCGACTCAGACCCACAGGGGGACCCAGTGATGTTACTCCAACCAACGCTGTCGATGACACCGTCTCCAGAGATGTCTTCGTAAAGGTCAAATTGGTCCTGATCCGAAATGGGGGAGCGGTTCCGGTTTCGAGGGCGGTAAGGCCGGGGGTATGGGGAGTGGGAACGGCGAGGAGGAGGAGTAGGGACAGGAGATCGACGCGAAGAACCCGATGACCGTCGGGAGGTGGTGGGGGAAGAGTCCGAAGGGGAGTGTGGGATTGGGCGGTGGCGGAGGGGGCAGCGGTTGGGGTTATGGCCAGGGGACCAACGAGTGCAAGAGGGGCATTGATAAACGGGGCACTGGTTGCGGTAGTGGCCTAGGCGGTGGCAAGAATGGCATGCTTGATGATAACGTGGGTGAGTGGATGGGAGAGGGACTTGGGAGTTACCTCCGGTCCACCAAGATTCTACTCTCTGAAGAACGCGTTCTTCGTCGGTCAAGAGGGGGGAAGAGGAGGCTGAGACGTTGGAGGACGAGGTAGTGCGGGTGGATAGGGCGGTAACGAAGGAGGATGACGAGTCGGGGGAGTTTCGACGAGAGAGTTCCAACATGTATCGGTCAATATCTTCTAAGAATTCAAGCATGCCAAGCTGGTACATGGCCATCACCAGGGATCCTTCGATTTCCAGGTATACTTCTCGAACGAGGCGGGAAAGGACGGTCTGCTGGGGGGAGGGAGAAAGGTTGGTAGACATAAGACGAAGATGAGAGTTTTTCAAGTAAGCGCGTCGGAGGGCGTAGAGAGGGGAGCCAATGTCGAGGAAGGAGTCGATGGATAAAGCAAATGCGGTGGAGCGGAGGTAGTCAGAGAGTTTTTTAATGTCGCGGGCGTCGGGGAAGTCGTCCCGGAGGGTGTGGGCGTAGAGGGGGATGGTTACGGAGTGAATAGGAGTGAGAACTGTAGCCAAAGAGACAGGAGGGAAACTATCAGGCGCAGGGGAGGGAG
>JBBPQL010000057.1:0-76894 GCA_038092515.1 Boletus subparvulus
ACAGCGGCGAGCTTCCTGACGCTGCACTTGTTTGTCAAGGAGAAGCGGTGACGGGCAGTTGAGATGATAATCATAGAAACACTGCATGTCCATGTGCCTTTTTTTCCATCTGTTTGAATGTATGTATAGCATGCCATTGTTCACCTTGAATCCGATCAATGCATAGCTTGCTGTGGTTTGTTTGGTGTGTGGAACTGCCGAATATGGACGATGTAGTGGCAGGGGATTTCTAGTGTTGGATTCGCGGTCGACTCAACTTTCAACATCCTTGTACCATTTACTTGACTTTCACCACCGTCCACAGCGTCAAAAACATGGTACGTCTCTCTGACGCGTCGCTCTTGCGTTGTGCTTGACGATGTGTCGCGTAGTCGATACACGGACGGAACAGAGACTCGATCCACGACATCGAGCAAGACCTCATTCAAATCTTTTCTTCGCACCCGCTGTCGCGTCTCACCCAAGCACAAGAATCCACCATACCAGCAGACGCACTCCCAGATGTCATTCGCGAATTCTCAGATCTCTACAACGACGTCGACCTCCTCACCGACTCCGAGATGGAGATGCTCCGCGCGCTTCTCGCGAGCAACCCAGGCATCGAAGTTACACCTCAAGTCCTCCTCCAGTTCATCGCCGAGCGCACGAAGAACAGCCCGCGTGAGTCCCCGGGCAAGAGCCAGCCGTCGGAACAGCCGTCGTCGCCGCCGTATAACAGAGAAAGCCCGGACGACTCACCACAGGAAGGAAGTGACGAAGGCGAGAGCGACGACATGACGTTTCCGAACGAGCGCGGTCGGCATCCGTTTGCGCGGGGCAAGAAGACGTCGCGATCGTCGAGCCAGAGCTCGAGAAGAGGACCTAGCCGTCCACCGAGTGTGCCGCCCAAGACGCCACTGCAGAGCGGACCCCCGTCTGCGTTTGATTCGTCGAAACGGCAGAGGGCGACGCCGCTGGGCTCGACTGCACCGTCGAGTTGGACGAAACGGCCTGCACCAGCCAGTAGGCGGAGGAGTGTGGACGGGTCATCGTCACGCGGATCAAGTGACAACGAGGTGCGTGTGCATACATTCTATCATTTTCCGACCTTGTGCTGTCTGTATGCGCCTCCTTTGCGATACGTTGCTGATCCATTTTCGTTCAGTCATCGGTAACCAGTCCCTCCACGTGGGGACGAACTCCAGGTCGCACACGTGCCCCATCAAACCCCACAATGCCTTCCAGCGCTGCTACATCTCCTAACTCCGTCTCATTCACATCACCACCTTTTGCTCGCCCGCATTCACGTGCAGCGTCACAGCCTATCAACTCCATTGGTTTCCACTACGGCACACCAGACCGGAATCGCGACGCGCCCATGTCGCCAGGGGGTATGTCTCCTGATACCTCGTTCGAGCAGTCGTTCGACTATCCTAGGGGTGGCGCGGACGCTTTCATGGATAGTATCTCCTCGTTGCCCATGCCGCGTCGATCCGCGTCCGACTCGGACGCTGACTCGGACAGCGAAGACGAATCGTCACTGGGGCTGGTGCTCGATCGCTCTGCCACTTCTTCGACGGTGTCGCTGGAACCTTTCGAGAGACTTGACGCGTTACAGAAAGCAAACGCTGAGTTGAGTAGGAAATTGGTCGAAGCTGACCGGGCTCTTCAGAACAAACTCATGGAGCATGACAATGATTTGGAAGAGATGCAGGCGAGATTGGAAGAATTGAAGACGGAACTAACCGCAACGAAGAGGGAGGAGAAAGAGCTGAGGGCCAAAGAGGTGTGTGTCACCCTCCGACCCCGACTGGGGGCCTACTTTTCATCGCGGTGCTCATACTGCGATTCTCTTAGCGTGTCAACTCGACGCAAATGACTGCCCTAGAAAGCGAGATCGCGAAATTGCAAAAGAGTCTCGAGAACGCACGTATCTCTTACCAGTCTTTGCAGAAGCAATACCAGGAACAATGCGGTCCGTGCTCTCTTTCCTAACACGATATTCTAATTCATCCCTCGATTAGCCGAGTCCGAGCGTTACCGCAATACCCTTCGGCGGCGTGACCAAGAGCTCAAAGATCTGCAAGACGCCGCTGCGTTGCAAGCCCTCGAAGCTCAAAAGTACCTACGCGAACACGATTCCTACGAGGACCGTCTTGCCCAGCTCGAGGCTGAGCTTTCACACGCTCAACAAGCCCACGCACAGCTGGACGAACAAAAGCAGGAGAACCTAATGCTCAAGGAGACGATTGATAGGATGAGATTCGAGATGGACGAGATGAGGAATTTGGGTGCGGGACAAGGTGCGGGAAGTGGCAGTGGCAGCGCCACTGGGAGCATGAGTAAGAGTTTAGGTGCCGAATTGTTGGGGAAGATGGGTGGCCAGTGGGGAATGGATGAGGAGGAGGAGGAGGAAGATGCTCTGGACCTTGACGGTGAGGACCGACAGGACACGGAGGGTGAGGAAGAGGAAGAGGACGTAATTCAGACCATCATCACTCGGAAGAAGCGAGTGCGTTGATTGTTTTCATGCCTCGATTTTCTCTTGGCTGATATCTATCACAGAAAGTCGGAAGTCGATCGAAAGCCGAGGTTTTCACATTCGAAGAGACAAAGGAGTACGCGGATGTTTCGACACAATACTATGCGTCCGAGCACACTGTTGCGTGCTCGATGCAAACCGAGCCCGAACCCCAGGCCCTCACTACCACCTTTGCCATGCAAACAGAGGAGACGCCGTTTACTTCATTTGCTACACAAACCGAACCTGAACCTCTCCCTATTCCCCGAATTACTGCAAGTATTGAAGTTCAAACAGACGCTCCTGAAGCAGATGCGGAACCGGTACCATCACGTTCACCTTCCCCAATCGAAGAGGAATCGCTTGCTTCATCTTCATCCACTGTTCTCCCTCCCACTCCGAAGGGTGGACTTGCTCACAGTGACTTACCGCCATCCTATTCGCAAGTTACTTCCTCTGAACCTCTCGAGACGCTTCAAAAGTGGCACCACGGTCTCCAACTTCCAATCAGTGGGCTCCCGTCCGGTATCTCCGAGGACGCTGCCGAAGAATGGCGTTCGCTCAAAGCCGAACTCGGCGTCGAGTGCGCAGTGATCGACCAGATCGTCGAAGCATCCACAAAGACAGGTCCGAGACCTAGCTCGGAAAAGACCAACAAGTTTTACAACATCTATAACACCTACGTCTACGGAGGTGATAAAGATGGGTCTGGGAGCGGGGCCGGCGGGGGTTCGTTTGGTCTCAACATCGCCAAACAACTCTTGTTCTGCATGGGCGCGTCGGCGTGCATGTACCTCGTCATGGGACCTTATATCGCTGCACAGTATACGCCTGTGGGTGGTGCGACGTACTATGATCGTGCCGCATGGTCGAGTTTCAACACAATGCAGGCCCCCGGGGAGGGCTTTGGATACGATGGCACCTCGGCGCTGTGGAATATTGTGGGTAGAGTTGGATACGGGGCTGCTCGGATTGCGGGTGGATGGCCGACGTAAACTGTCGGACGATCCTGTGAACACGATCGTCGATGATGGTTGGTTTGACAACCGACCCTTGACGCAAGGGTCGTTATCGTTTCACAATGACAGAACCCCCTTTTTCGCCCCCCCCTCTTTTTTCGTTCTTCGTGTTTATACGGTTTATCACGCTATCTATCCGTTCGCTCGCTGGCCTCTTCGTATTCGTTCGTTCGTCTCTTGCTCACTCGGGTCGCTTTCTTGCTTGGCCCCCTATGCTATTCCATTTCATCTCTTTCGTGCTGTACCATATCCTTCGATATCCAGGACTGGATCACATCTTGCATGCACATACATATATATCTCACTCTCTTTCCGTTTCCTTCCTTATCCTATCTAGTCATCACTCCGTCTCTATCCACTCACTCCGCTCTGTATTATGTTTCAATGCATTGATAATCAATGCAACGGTCTCCCATATCTGACAAACGTGCTGTAGGCAACACGTCTCTGTAATCGTACAACTAGAGCACAATTGAATATGTAAGCGTCCGTTCCCCAGCACCAGCGATCAGTGAACCGGACGTCGTCAGCGGGGGACTCATCTAAAAAGCATGACCTAATTCTATGCCAATCATATCGTCCGGCCCCTGCTCGAGGAAAAAAAAAAAAGAGCGAGGGTCATTATGTGTGTGAGGAAGAAATCAGGATAAAAAAAGGTGAACCAACGGAGATGGGGAAAAATATGAAAAGAAAAACAAGGCAAGACATGACCACGATTGTATCGAAATACAGCGAATGCGAAGAGAAGACATGATATCAGAATGATGATAAAACGATCGGGTCGCGAAAACAATGAGAAGACGACTAGCACAGAGAAGAAATGATGCAAAGCGCGGGGGGAATAGCAGATGTGGTCGAACGACGGTGAATAAAACGTATATTGGCCGCCCTCTATTTTAAACAATGGTATGATGTGAGCCCAAACGCCAAAAGGAGAAAACAGGACGAATCCGTTTATTCGGAATCGAATATCGGGAAACTTAATGTGCACAGACGGCAATCGATGTCCGTCACGGCGGGGCTACCAGCAAATCTTCATCTGTTCCGTCCATCGTCAGAGAGATCCAATAATGGCGTCGGCGGAGGTGGAGATGCGGCAGTAATTGACACCGATGGTGTACGTCGCTTGAACTCTATCGGAACCGTTTCTTCATCACTCTCCTCGTCATCTTCCTCGTACATCTGGCTAACGTTGGCGCGGAACGCTTCGCGTTCATGCTCCCTGCTACGTGTGTCACGGAAGAAACTGGAATCTGAATCAAGATCGTCGTATTCTTCCTCACTGGATTGGTTAAGGTCCGACTCGTATGCGACGTGATGGAGGGGGCTTGGGCTGGTCGTCGTCGAGTGATGGTGACGATTAGACGCGGAATCCTGAGGGGGTACATCGCAACAAATATGTACAGATGGCCCAAGGTGTAATCGTTCCGGCTGCGGGTGTCGCAAAACAGCAGAGGCTTGATTAATAGCCTCCGTCGCCTGGTTGAGACCGAGAGGAAGGTTCGACACGAGGGTGGTAGGCTCTACACCACCAGCTCCCAAGAACATAGCATCGTCGTCCATGCCGTCTTGTTCTCCGGAATTGAGGCTTGTCACGTCTTCCACATAATTGATCGGCTCACCCCAGCTTGATGCGCGTCGTGCAGCGGTCAGGAGGTCATTGCTGTGATGCACGCTCCGCGAGAATTCCTTTCCATGGTGTCGCAGCACTTCGTCACTCCTCCTCGCCATGATATCTACAGATGGTCCAGGTTTCACAGCATTCTCCTGGTAAATTGATACTCCCGACGAAGAGTCCAGTGGCGAAGAGGCCTGGGAAGCATTTTTGTGAGACGAGTTGGGGTGCCACACTGAAGAGAGGGAAAAGCGATGACGCGAGCGCCCGTCCTCTGGTAGCGGGGTGTTGGAACCATCCTTTCCACGACTCGAAGGCCGAGTCTGAGATCCCGTGGAGCGCGAAGAATTCACAATGAAATGAGGATGAATTTCCCCAGGCGGAATGAGGGTCTCAGAACCGCGCCGGCCGGCTGCGACCCGTACAGAGTTCGAGTCTGAGTCTTGAGAAGAACCATTTGCAGCCGATCGTGCCCATCTTTCGATAGACTTTTCCCTTCTTCTGTCCATGTTTGCTGTCGAGTCGTGAATAGCCGAACGAACAGTTCTTTGCTTCGCCTTCTCAAAGACCTCGGGACCCAGCAAACGCGCAGTAGCACTTTTGTGGCGGCCCACAGGAAGTGAATGAACGCCAGTGGTATTGTCGTCATTGCCGTCATTTCGGCGGGAAGACCGAGGTGTGCGAACGGTACGGAAGAGGGAGGAGATACGGTTGGTGAGTCGCTTATGCCAGCCCCAGGTGAACCTCGCCGTTGTCATCGCCGTTCGAGTCTCGTTCTCCGTGACTATGACCATGTCATTCTTGCCTTGTGACGTCTGGCTGAGCCACTCATCTGGATTCCGAATGTCGCTCAGAAACCAAAGATAACGCTATGAGTGTGATTTAGTATAATGTTTCGTTCGAAGAACGAAAAGACATTCACTTTGGCATCGCCGAGTGTGATACGCTTCCTGACATCCTTCTGAAGGAACTTGTCAAGAAGATTCATGACGATAGAACCTGGGTGCGTCTTCTGTGGGCGTCGGCCTCCCGTTGGCTTACGATCGCTTCCCATATATTCGTCTGGTTCCCAGTCACTGTTGCAGATGACGTGGTACAACACGTATTCACTGGAGTCGGGGGCTCGAAACGGAATGTGTCCGAACAAGAGGCAATACAAAGTGACACCAAGGGCCCAAATATCGATTGCTTTCGTGATGGGTTGCCGGTGGGGAATGATAGGTGAACCCTTGATGGTGGACGACGAATTGACGTGTGTAGTGGATTTGTCGGAATGCAGGGTAGTGGTGGTAGCAGACGCCGAGATTATCGGTGATGGCTCGGTACTTGTGTACTCTGCGATCACCTCAGGGGCAAGAAAAGGAGGGGTGCCGGCACGTTTTGACAGATCTGAATCGTCTAGAAGGATCGGATCGTTTGGGTCATCGAGCGCGACTTGACCGCGTCCGGCAGCAGCTAGTCGCTGTGCATAAGAAAAGTGGGAAACCCCGAAATCTGTGATTTTGACCATTTGACGATCTGCGGTCCAGAGAAGGTTCGCCGGCTTTATGTCACGGTGGATAATCCCCTGGTAATGTACTGAGAATTTGAAACAGCAGAAGATAGTCAGAGACGGAGGGACGCGGAACGAGGAAGCCACGCACAATATTCTAGACCAAGAATGACGTCACGACAGATTCGTCGGCATTGATCAACTTTCAAAATTGGTTGATGATGCTCGTCGCGCCACTTAATTTCTCCGCCGCCGAGATATTCCATGACTGAAGATGATGGCTATGAGCGCATAGAATTTTGGACAAGGACAAGCCATCCCATCATACCATGTCCCGAGCTGCAGCCACGGGGTCATAATTCCTCGATTGAGATACTCGCCCATGGCGCGGAGCCGGGAAGCAGATAGGGAGGAAAGTCTGCCGGATTAGCGGCAGGAAGCGAGGGGGGTGCTTACCCATGTAGATTCTATCGTTGAGCTTATCATCAATGACCTCGAGGAGACGGACGATGTGGCCGTGGCGACATTTTTTCATGATAGCGATTTCTTTGCGTATCTTTTGTTCGAGGCTGCCAAGCTTGTCAGTTAGAGGCGTATGGGGAGAGGTCGGGAGGTTTCTCCGACGAAGAAGATTCATCTTCTCGGCGCGTGGGTTATTACGTTTCACGGCCTTTATTGCCTGATAGGTGTTGGGAAGTAGTATTGAGGGCATGGACGCCGAGCGATGGATAGAAAGGACTGACCACCTCGCGCCGATTGTGTAAGAGGTCCCAACACACCCATACTTCGCCGTGTTGGCCTTTGCCTACGCGGTGGCTGCGCAGATATTGGTTGACCCTCGGACGCCTGTCATCGCTGTATAGAAAGTGCAATTCTTGGGTCATCCGGACGGAGCCTGGAGGATCAAAGGGTTGAGCTGGTTCGCCAGCGAGGGCGGTGTCGAGTGAATCTGGGTTGGTGGCCATTGTTACGTGAACCACATGGGGAGCTCTGAGGCAAATGCAGTCTGATAATAAGGAGGGAAATATGGCTGAGAAATGGTGGTGGTGGTGGTGGTAGATAGAAAGCAACGTCGACTCTGGAGGATGGCTTTGGAGGAGCGATGGTCAGCGATAGGACTCCGAACACCGCATAATACAACAATATATCGCTCCTTGGATCTCTCGTTACAGTTTATCAGAGACAGGACCTAAGGCACCCTCCTCGCCTCTTCATTATCATACCCACTGCCGCTCGCTTAGTCCTTACGAACACACACACTTGTCCTCCTCTTTCACATCCTTCATCACCTAGGCATCAAGTCTGTCAGTAAACGGTGTCTCTGGTCGCCGTGTGTTTGTAGATTTGGGGGGCCTGTCCAGCTCAAGCGAACGCTCGAAGCCAGAAAGCACCCTTGGAATAGGAATCGTGTGAGAGCCCACGACGGGGTGTCTTCGAAAAGGGACCGCATCAAACTATAACGTAGAAACAGCAATCCGCTCCCGTACTGAGTCAGGTGACACACGACCCCAGATCTACATCGACACGACGACGAGCCAACCCGACGACTCACCAATTCAGCATGCAAGCCACATCCCTGTTCGAGTAGAACCCGATTTAGCACAGATCACGGACAACCGAGCCCATCAGGAAAAGCATGCTATCAGCCGTGGGCGCACGGCAGAGATAAGGTGGAGGTAATAGCAAGAGAGGCCCTTCATCGACAAATCCGTACTCAATTTCCACCCTTGGTGCAGGTGTGGATGCGCCGCAATGAATTACAGAAGGCCAAGCGTTACAAAAGATCTCTAAGGGAAGATGTACCCACCTTCCAGGTGATCTTGTTGCATTTGGTGCAAGTGACCAAAAAACACGCGTTCGCGAGAACGGGGGTATCAGCCACAGCCATAATGTGTGTCTTTGTGAGGGTAGGTTAAGGTAATAAAGTCTGTGTAGGAGCGTTGCAATTCAATGAATTTAGTGACGGTCACAATTCCTGTCAATTTGTCAACGTCAGACAAAGGAGATAAGCACATTCAATCAAAGAAATTTACGTGCTGTGCTAGGGCACAGCATGCAAAACGAGTAAGTCGTGACGGCAGAAGGTGATGGATACCTTACTGTTACGCAGGTGGGGCGTTCGAAAAGTACACCATGGCGAGGGTGACCTTTTATGGAGTTCTTGGTGACTCCGCCCGCTGACCAAGGAGCCCCGCTTCACAGGGCTGCCCAAATGTCGACGATGGCGTGTTCGCGGAGCTCCATTCGACGTGTCCCGACACACTCCTGACCAGATTATCTATAACACCATCTGACCATAACCAGCCCTTTCTTCTCACTGTTACGCCGCACATCAATGTCCCCAACGTACTACGGGCCCTCTCCGGTCTAGATCGCGCTTCTCAACTTGTTACAATATAATCATGTTTCGCACGGCCTATTCTCTATCTCGTCTCGTTAGTGCCGTTCCCTTTCCCTCACGACTACGGTCTTCAATCTCCTCAGTGCTCCGCGCGCCATCTTCGGGTAACAACGAGAACGTGAGCCGCACGTACGCAGACTTCTGCCCGCTTGGAGTGCAGGACGTTCCCGGAGCGCCAAAACTCCATTTTGGAACGCTTTGGTCAAAATAAGTTTCTCTGGGCCGCCTTACCCGTTGCCGTTCGGGTTCAGAAGTAGCTTTGCCCTATTTGCTCCGCCACGTAGCAGCATATTGCACGACCGACAACTTGACGCCCCGCCATGAATTTGCAAAGGGATGATTCCATAGAGTCGGAGCAAGAACGAACGTACCAAAAGAACAGCCCAGACTCCGGTTTGTTCCATTCCGCACACGTCCCCCAGGTGTTCTTGCAGTGCCCTGTCGAAAATATCCCATTTGGTCCTGTAGACCAAGTTGGACATATTTCGCGTAAAGGTTTCGAAGCCGTCATATCCCCACTGTTCAACGAGGGAAAGTGTCATTGCTTATACGGCTGAAGAAGCTTGCAAGTTCGACGAGCTAGTCTGTCACGGTCGTTCCCCCATCCGGATAAATCATTATCCCCAACAATTTATGGAATCGGTGACATTGGGACGCGCCTGAACATTAATACATAGCGTCGATGAGGGCCTTGGGACCCGGCGCCCAACCAAAACGCATTCCTGCCGATATGATCTTCGAGAAGCTGTCCAAGCGAAACACTCTGCCGACTTCGGGTCCCTCGAGCTCAAGCCGGAAATAAGACGGTGGGCGCTCGTCGTCGCTGCAATAAGGCTAATAATACGGTTCATCTAGAACAACACATAGACTTGTCATATACATATCAGCCCAAACAAAAACACGCACCGTCTATATCGAGCAAGTCATGCTCCTGGGCTGAGGATTTCTCTGCGTCTCTCGGTCGTCGTCGTCATGCCAGCAGGGTTGCCGCTATACTGCGACGCGATTCGTGGGATATGATCCACCCGTTACAAATCCTCGGCCACTCAAAGGTACAGTGTACAACAGTCTTGGCTTCAGCTTTCCCGCAGACCAGTTTCGAGATTTTCCTTAACGAGGCGGGGTTTACTCCCTTGTGGTCCGTCTCTACCTCCGACGTTGCAAGTTTTTGTGAGTCGTACCATCTCACCGGGATTACATAGAGATTTACCGATCATCTCGCATGTGCAAACTTGCGAAGACGGGTATCGGTCCACTGTGTTTCAACATGGCATGAGCCCACTGGCATGCGGTAAATAACCGGATTTTAGACTCCACTTACGCGTATCCAGGAGCCTCGATGAGGGTCGGATCCCCATGGTTAATAGATTCATGGGCTCAATTGAGGTGTGTAACACCCGCCTTATACCCAACGTCCTGTGATCCGACCTCCACGGTCATCGTCACCGTCCTCCCCTCGCCATACTTTCGTTTGTGCGTACACTCTTGTAATCACACGATCCACTCCTTGACTTGGCAATCCGTCCGTCGGTGCGTAATGCAACACCTCTCTGAGAGCTAAAGAAGCTAAAGTGGCTATGATCTCTTTCGAGGGGTCTTTTGGCGAAGTGGCAGTGAACGAGATGGAAGGAAACACGTCTTCGCTTGGTTTCCCCGCGAGAAAGAAGAATTCCCGGAGTACTTTCCAAGGGATGTAGGGCACGGACTTGCATTGTAAGGCGGGTTGTCGTCGTCGGTTGTTTCAATCCCGGTGTGATTTCAGTCTCGGTCCACCGGGCTCAAGACGGTGGTGAACTCACTTGGGGCAATACTCTGCAGGAGGTACTTGACCCCTCGCGATTCCTGTCCATTCACTCCGCCGTTAACATAAAGCGTGGGAGCCCCAGTGATTGATCTTCCACCGTCACAGGCCTTGTCATTTGTTTGTTTCTTCACAGTGAAGCGACGTCGAGGGAGATATATATGTGGCGTACGCGGAATTGCGTTCCACCAACTCAAGTATGTCTCGTAGCACAGTGACTCGAGGCCACACGTGCTTCTTCGTCACCCTCGGCCTTGTAATGTAGTAATCATCTGCACTCTGTCGGCATGCGTCACGATATTCACTCAAGAGTGGCAAACTTATCCTTATATTTGCTACCCATAGGGCCCTTTTCGGGAACGCCGTGGACACGGTGGATGCGTTACGCGACATGAACGGAGATGGATGGGGTAATTCAACATGGGCGTTTGATACGATGTTTCGCGGAATTACGAGGGATGGTGAAGAGAGTCATCGTCCGAGTAATAAGACATGCACACCCCACGTTCATCGCACACTGGCCAAGCTAGAAGCCAGATCGTTGCGACGAACGCGTGTTTCGAATTCTAGACAGTCGTCTTGTACCCGAACGGCGGGTTTTCGCCCCCTTCATGATACGCACGTTTGAACTTCTACTTCGAGGAGCCTGGGAGTCCCGTCGCAGAGAAGATTTCGGCAATGAGTGGGTTGGAGCCCATCGGAACAAACTAGCCCAGCCGAGAGTCGAGGAGGGTGAGAGAGGAGAGGAGATGGTTCGTCCTGTCGTCAAGGGTACATCGCTTGGCGTTAGTAGTGAAACGCTACTTTCCTTGGTCCCAAGACTCGGCAATATCTCGTTCGTAGAGGTCTGTACTAGTGAGATTACTTGGAAAACCTGCCATGGTCGACGGCGGAAATCACTGAGACAGCGGACAAACAGAACTTGACCATGCTCTGTATGGGCGACTGGCGACTACGACGCACAGGTACAGAAGTGGCGGAGCACCGTACACGTGACTAGTAAGCTCAAGCACTCACCCGCGAGTGTGCGTCCGAAACTCGAAACGCCACGTAGTTTCCCAGACTCCAGTTAATTACAACCTTGCTCAGTGGTGTCCTACATGTGGTGAGTAGTGCCTTCTTCTATCCCTGTGATTGCCAAATCACGGCGACTTTACTTCCCCTCCCGCTCCCTTATCAAAACCTCTCGAAGTCGTCTCAGTGCTTCGTTGACTTGTTCTGCTGTAGAAAGTGAGAATGCTGCTCTCACGTAGGCTGTTTTGCGTCCATTTGGGAGGAAAACTGTACCGGGAAGGGCGAGCACACCGTTTTCGTATGCCTTCGTCTGAATCAGTTCTTTTGAGTCGCCTTCCTCGCTGGGGTCCGGATTGATGAGGAGTTTGAACCTACGTGAATACGCAACCCATCAATATATGATCTTAGAGAACTGATGCCTGCCATGCATCAGGGGGACGCAGTCCAGGGAGATGCAGCGATGCCTCACAGGACATGCCCACGACATGCAACAAGTTGAATGTCCGAAGACCCACCAGAAGAACATTCCAGCTTCAGGCGTCCTCCATACTGCAAGGCCTCCGAGATGAGTTTGCAGTGCTTTCTCGAACGTATCACTCTTTTCTCTGTAGAACGCTGCCACAACCTCCGTGTGGGTAAAAAAGCCTTCGTATCCCCATTTCTCTACCAGTGCTAGTGTGATAGCCTGCACGAGGGAGGAACCCTGCAGGTTAGCGAATTGGGTCTGAAGTCAGGGACGTTAGATGCATCGCGTGCACATATTGTGACAGAATGCCAGCGCGGCAGGCAGGCAAACAAGAACATACATGGAGATCCATAGCATCGATGATCGGCTTTGGACCCGACGCGAAACCCATCCGCATCCCTGCTGAGAGAATCTTGGAGAAACTGTCAAAGCGGACCACGCGACCCAGCTCAGGTGTCTCAAGCTCCAGTTTGAAGTACGAAGGCGGCCGCTCAGCCTTGCCAAAGTACAGGTAATAGTATGGATCATCTGGATCAGTGGGACTTATCAGATCCACGGGCCCGAGGGAACAGATTTGTTACGAACCCTCGAGGATCAGGAAGTTGAACTCTCGGGCGAGTTGAAGCACTTCCCTCCGACGTTCGATCGTGGCAGTCATACCAGTTGGGTTGCAGCCATACTATCAGTTTTCTCTTTCATGTCAAAAGCGATTGATCAGAACATCATCGACATACTGGAACGGTGTAGAAAGCCTTTGGCTTCTGTTTTCCCGCCGGCCAGGATTCAAGGATAGACCGAAGATCACTTGAACGGACACCATTTTCATCCGTAGCAACCTCTGTAAAGCGTTTGAGAGATTGCCTCGAGAAGTAAATTGGACCTGTCTGACCAACAAGTTCGCAGTGGAGAGACCTGAAAACAGGGAGAACCCCACTGGTGGGGAACGATCAGTGGCTTGGTGGAGCAGCACTGCCAACCGGATCTTACGCGTATACGGGCGCCTCGATCAATATGGGGTCACCAGGGTTCATGATCGCATTGATTGCCTAGATAAAATTAGCAAGCACAGCTTAGCTGGAGCGACGTGCACCGACTTTACAGATCACATCCTGGGAGCCATTCCCGATCGTGAGTCTCCATCCTTCAGAGCACTTTCTGCCGTGCGCGCGCTCTTGCAAGCCAAGGAACCATTCATTGAGGCGCGGCAGTCCTGCTGTCGGACCATACTGGAGTCCCGCAGAGAGATCTACACCAGTGATGGAGACTGGGATCGACTGGGAAGAGTGAGAGGGATCGGTGATCGTGAAAGAGAATGACTCGAAGGGAAACATGGCATCATTGGGTTTTCCCGCTAGCAGGGAAATCACTCCGGGTTTATTTTCCAGAGGATAAAGTCCACGGACTACAATATCGATATCATCAAATTTTCAACTCTATCGATCGGCACCAAGGAATGACTCGCCTGGGCTGGGTTTCCTCTCCTTTGCAGCATCGGACAAGAAGTACTGGTAGAGTTCTGGGGGAAGTTGTTGTTTTGACATGGTCGTATTCGAGCATGTGACGTCTGTCGGAGCCGCGTTGTCGATAGCCATTTCGTGCGAAGGGTGTTGGTTGTGTAGACAAGGAACCAGATCTCTCGCTTTATATTTCTGGCCCGCACAGCGAGTACGACCAGGCTACCGTAATCGGACTGATTTCAGACATCGAAGCTTGGGGGCTGTGTCGCTGGTTTCCCTCTCACGATTCATGGCGCGCCGAAATTATCCGTGATTTCCAGAAACAACACAACTTCGAAAGACTGAATGTTCAGTGGTTCAACGTTCAAGGCTGGCACTCGGAGGCCGGAAGATACACGCGTAGGTCTGATGCAGGAATAGTACCCCGTACGTGTAGTATTGTGACGAACATAATCAATCCCATCGATCCACATGTTCCGAAGATTATAGCATCATGCCGGGGTTTGCCCCACGCCCCACGGCTTGAACACGTAGCCCGAGTTGCGACCTTAGGAGGACGCCGTCGATGCGATTCATACGACAGCAGTTCAGACTTGCCGCCATCCCTTATATGCAACTTGGAACCTTTACCTCACATATAATCGTCGATGGCCCGGGAAAGCGCTGGAGGATGTAAAGGTGACCTGCTAGGGAAAGGCATTGTTCTGTTCTGTTTCCTGTTCCTTCCAATCTAATCTTGGTGAATCCAGTCATTTAGTGTCGAATGGGAATGACACGAAGAATTACGTGTCGCAGCTTTTTCAGGGGCTGGTGGATGTATGGGATCGCATGCGGAACCAAAAAAAGCTTTTCTGGCACATTCAATATGGGCGTGAACGACACCGATGTTACGTCAGTGATACAACGAGGCGGGATCTTGTGTTTGCTGGAGTTCAGCCCAGTGGTGAGTTACCTCCCTCCGTACGGTGCCAGCTTCCATGTATAGTTGATATAGATCACAGATGACTATTCTCTTATGAAGAAAGAAATATACAAGGACCTTGGGGAGATCTCAGGAAGTCAGAAGTGGTAAGATGGTTGAAAAGCGCCCCTCCGTCCGTGATGGGAGTTCCTCGCGCCGGGCAAGAAAGAAAAGCTCCACGGAAGGTCCGAGAAAACAACAGTCCACTGTATTGAGCAAGTGTGCTGATTTTCGCTTATCCAGACTTTCTAGGTTTGGATCAGAAAGGGCCAGGAAACTCTGTATGCGTGGCGTTGATTCGCAATAGTTCACCTTTGTGTGCTTTCTTTCTGCACGCGTTGCTGGATGCCTAACGTTTAACTATCACTCAGTCGTCTTACAAGACAAGTTAACGGTATCGCTCCCAGGCCAATCTCGAATAATGCCAGTGTTGGCCATGAGAACAGCTCCTGTGAACGAGATGATGTCGGAACCCCTGTGATCCTACCTCTGAAGACATCAAACCAGCTCAACTGAGTGACCGTATACGGGGTTTAGAGGCACCTGCCTTATTTCTATACCTCCTTGGAATGAGCTGAAGCGTCTTCGGGACCTGCAAGGTAGCGACTTTGAAGACCGGAAGCCAAAACAGAAGAACCCGGGAAACGAAGACGATCTCTATTCGGTTCAGGGGTTTTCACATAATTTTGGTCGAGTGCATCTTCTAGGTTTGTTTCCCAGTCTGGCTTCCTGTTCATTTTGGTGCGACTTGTTCGCTATGATTTAGAAGTGATTGGTTTCATGGGAACGCCAGTATAATACTATCTAGTCTACGTTCTTCATGGTTACTAGTTACAGTACATATATATTCGATCTTGTTGCCTTTGCGAAGTTACCTCACTGGCATCCTAAGTGGACAATACAAAATCCTTGCGATGCAGAGTCAGACTCGACACCACCAGTGCTGGCAGGACTTTCGTCACCCATACGATTTGGGTTGTACAGTATCAGCAATGCTGACTGCAAATTACTAGTACTATGACTCACTGGCAAGCAGGTTCAGCCCTCCCAATGTGTTTCCGACTTGGAGACTCATTCCGGTTACTGTTTAGTAGGCTGTAGGTGGGTTACCGCACGCATCCTTCCCTGTACAACGAGGCTCGTCAGCTGCGGAAGTGCCAGGGTAGAATTGCACAATTGTAAGAGAAACGCGTTAGAGTCACGGTGACTTGAATGTGCCCGTCGGACTCGGAACGGACCTATCAGTCATTCGTGTTCAACCTCATGTTCTGAATCGTGTCTCTGTCGACCATACATCCATATGCTCACCGATTGTGCTGCTTATGCATCGTCCTTTCTTCCAGTGGCAAGATAATTGCTCTTCGGAATGGCTTCAAATGAGCTCACTTGTCAATGAAGCACGTATCAGTGCTTAAATTGCTGCTTCAAAGCACTCCTAGAGTGGTTCTTGTTCCGGCCGCCCCTCCCACGAGTGGAAAAGAAGCGTTAAGCGTTAGGCAACTTTGTTGCTTCTCAGAAACGGCCTCGGCGAGACGCGGCAATACAGTGATTGAATGGTGTGTCATGTTACCTGTGCTAGCAGGCACCGAGCGGAATCCGGCTCCTCGATAAGGCATGTACCTCCAGCTTCAGTGATAACGGATGTTCTCCGAGTCGGATCAGTTTGAGTATCGTTTCATTGACAAGTTCAACGTTCCTTGTAATATCGCCTAATCATCGACAAGGCGTGCAGGGGGTGTTGTTCATGTCCGCCGTATTCTCGAAAGTTTCTCTTAGAAAAGTATCAACGCCCACTTTGCACGCTCTTTCTATTATGTTTTCCGGGAATTCCGCGCCGATGTTCGCTCTCGGACTTGCTGTGGACGTGTCAGGTTTGTCCACTGAAACCCCACCCTCGTGTCCTGTTACATCATTATCCGTTCCTCGCTCTCGCACGATCATTTCCTTGGGCCACGCTCCCTTCCCATGAAGTCCTGCGGGTATACTTTTATCTCAAGATGGACTCCACAGCTTGGTCCTGACTAAGTCCATGGACAAGCTTCTTTGGCCCTTCGGCGTTCATGTTTCCCAAGTCGCCCCAATTGCATTTCATGACCTGCCTCGTTTTCATAAGGGTACGCTGTTCGTCACAGGCTATTGACTCAGTCTGTTGAGTTAACGGCAATGCTATCCCCGAGATGTTCTCGCTCAGTGGCTGCTCCACTGTGGATAATTTCTAGTATGTATTCTCATGTGCCACGACTTTTCTCCACTTACGTGACTTACCCCACGATGACGATTCCCGTGTTGACCCCCTCCGTTGGCACTCGGCCGAAGACAGCTGGCTTGGTCTGCCCTTGATTTCGATGGTCTTGCTGACGGAGATCAACACCAATCTGCATTCCTTCATCTCCCCGAGCTGTGGCTGGGCCCTGACCGGGACTCATCGGCGGGTTTGCAAAACGGGCCGTGCTGTGCTGCCTCTAACATTCTAATCAGTGACCCTCCATTTAGAGGAAGGCTGTTGCCCTGAGCCGCGGCGTCAAATGATCCAGACCATGATTCCCGGGCACTCTACATGGTTCCACTTTCCCTCACGTCCCTACGCAGCACGAACAACACGAGGTTTTAATACTTCGTGTGGCTTTGACCGGTCGAGGCAATGCATTGTCAGCATATAAGTAGAGCTCACGGCCGTTGCTATTTCTTCACTGCGCTACATCCCGCTACCTCTCTGACATTGGTTCAGCACCATCCTTACAATGCCTGCACGACATGTTGCTCTCATTCTTCCATCCAGACAAGCACCCTTCGCTCTCGGCACTCGCGAAATCAACGAGCCTGGACCAGGAGAAATCCTCGTCCGAGTCAAAGCGACTGCACTCAATCCCAGCGACGCGAAGGTCCAGAAGCGGGGGATTTATGTCTCCAAGTATCCCGCTGTGCTAGGCAGCGATGGCGCTGGTGTTGTAGAACGAGTGGGGGAGGGAGTAACTAGGTTTGATCCTGGGGATGATGTGTAAGGACCCATCACTATGGTCCGATGCGGACGGGAGACTGATCTTATCTTGTTCATTAAAGGTTTTTCCATGGTGCATACGACGATAATGACTTGTCGACATTCCAACAATACTGCATTGCCGTCGTCGATTTTGCCGCGAAGGTAGGCAGGGACTGGACAGTGGTTCCAAACAGCTCTGACACCGCATGCAGATCCCCGACAACTTGTCATACGAGCAGGCAGCGACACTGCCACTGGGGCTGGGAACTGCGGCAATTGGGATGTATGGGCGAACTAACGGCATCGGCCTCATGCCCCCGTGGAAGCACGGCGGAGTAGGCAAGTACAGGAACATGCCTATCTTAATCTTCGGCGGCTCAGGATCTGTGGGCAATTACGGTAGGCGTAGATTATATCAAGCATTGCATGACAGCTTTCCTGATATAAATTTCCCAGTCATTCAGTTGGCTAAGATGTCTGGCTTCTCCCCTATCATCACAACGGCCGCACTAAAGCACACCGAGTACCTCAAGGCACTCGGCGCAACGCATGTGATTGATCGATATCTTTCGTTCGCCGGACTGCAGCAGGGTCTGGCTCGTATCACCTCAGCGCCGATAAACGTGATCTATGATACGGTTTCCATCAGGGAGACCCAAGAAGGGGCGTGGGCATTGCTCGGACCACAAGGACGGCTTGTCCTGACGCTCCCTTCGGTGATCGACAAACATCCCGGCGATCGCCGGGAAATCGTCCTTACCAACGGAAACCCACACCTGGAGGAGAACTGGGAGACGGGGAGACAGTTGTGGTTGCACCTCACCCAATGGCTCGAGAAGGGTGACATACAAGTAAGCGCAATCGATTCATTCTATGGGAAAGGTTGGGTGCTGACAAGGGTTCATCGTACCAGCCTAACCGGGTGGACATGATTTCAGGAGGACTGAAAGGAATCGGGCCCGGACTTGAAAAGTTTGTCGGGGGACAAATCGACGGAGTGAAGCTAGTTGCCCGTCCGCAAGAAACCGAAAGGTAGAAGACACTTAGTCGTGCATGTTGTTTCGGATAGAAATCTTACATTTCTTATTTTTTTCTCTCTCGTTCAGTGACTGTGCGATGATGTCACCTTCCGCTCATCGTTTAATTGGAGGGCTTAGGAGGACACCGTCGATGCGATACGTCCGACTCAGAATGGCAACTCGGTTTTTACGGGCTTTCGTCATGGCGCGACATGACCCGGATCAGCGGGCGGATATGGAATTCGGGGGGTGGCAGTAAATAACAGACGCATGATGATGTAGTTAGATACACAAAAGGATACACCTCCTAATTCAATTCTACCTTAGATATTCACCATCACATCCACACACCATGTCGTCTCAGAAACAGAAAGCTTTGTTCTTGGAATCAAAACAGGGGAGGTTTGTCGTCGGTGAGCGTGACGTCCCAATGCCCAGTAAGGGTCAGCTTCTCGTCAAAATCCACGCTGCCGCCCTCAATCCCATCGACTACAAGATCCAGCAGACAGGGGTATTTGTTGAAAAGTTCCCCGCCGTCCTGGGTGTCGATATGGCTGGTGTTGTCGAACGCGTGGGCGAGGGCGTTCAAGATTTCGTCACAGGCGACAAAGTGTATGTCCAGTTTTACCTTGGAACTGACACACCTTTTGACCACATTCGTAGTTTCTCGCACGGGAGCTTCTCCAATGATCAGTCCACCTACCAGAAATACGCAGTCGCCGTGACCGATTATACTGCGAAGGTGAGTGAGTGTAACGACGACATAACCTATGACGTCAACATTCCACAGATCCCTCCTAACCTGGATTTTGATCAAACGGCTACTGTTCCGCTGGGTTTCGACACTGCCGCAGTTGGCCTGTATTCAGACCAACTCGGTGCCGGACTCACCCCGCCTTGGGTAGGCGGTCAAGGCAAATATGCTGACCAGCCTATTTTGATCATGGGTGGCTCTTCGTCCGTTGGCTCGTATGGTAAGTGAGCAGGTGGTGGCCCTGTCGATACTTACCCTTTTTCGCAGCCATCCAGCTCGCCAGGTTGTCTGGATTCTCTCCTATCATTACGACCGCAAGTCCCGCTCATCAGGACGAACTCAAAGCCCTTGGGGCCACGAACGTGATTGATAGGCATCTCAGCCGAGACGAATTCACTGCGGCCTTGCAGAAAATCACTCAGCAGCCCATTGGGATCGTTTATGATACTATCTCTTTGCCAACAACCCAGCAGACGGCCTGGTCTGTTGTCGCTCGGGGTGGAACGCTTGTCCTGACCCTCCAACCTGTCGTCAAGGAGGAAGAAGGAAAGGGCCGTACCGTTATCGCGACTTATGGCAACCCCCATGCAGAGCCTAACAACACCATGTGTCGCGAATATTGGATCACTCTGGCAAAGTGGTTGCAAGATGGTGTTATCAAGGTATGCAAAACCCAATCGAGCGAGTAGGAGACTGACCAGGATGTGTTCTAGCCCAACAATCTCGAAGTCTTACCAAATGGACTCAATGGAATTCCAGGTGGCCTCGAGCGAATGAAGGAAGGGAAAATCAGCGGAAAAAAGCTCGTCGCCCATCCCCAGCAGACGGTATAAGGCCGTTGCCAGCCGTTTTCAAGCCATCTTGACTCAACTGTGTGCGTGTACGATTAGTAAATGTTGTTTGCAAGCCTGTCTCGAGAACTATACACGTTCTAGTTGGTTCAGATTCTTACGAATGTGGATTGAAGCATGTATTTATATTTATTGGAATGAATCGTTGACTATGTCGAGTTATTCCTGATCGTTAACTGAAGTAGTTGACGAATGAACGACAGTTGTTGGATTCCGTGCCAGGTAAGTTCTAGAGCGGAAGGAAGATGGTAAGAAATGGAGCCGTTGCCACCCCAACAATAGACTGGTAGACGAAGGGGAGTCAGATCTGTCCGTGGTGCGCACCCTCGATATGCTCATGTTAGCCCTTGGATTGATCGATCGTATGCATGAGTCTGGACCCCCGTAACTGAATTAGACTAACATGTTCGCGACCCATTTCGAAAAGTGGTCTTACGCACATGGTCGGGTATGTGTGGAAGGTGCGTATTTGAAATCCAAGTCGGCGTAAACTTTCGGTTGTTTTTAGCCGCACCCCAAAGTTGACTCGCACAAATAAGCCGCAGTAGGACCCGAGCTAGAACGTGTGAAGGGCTGGATAGACTTCGAGATCAAGTGGTCGGCCGGAAAACGAAAGGGCAGTATGATGATTGATCCAGATCGGAGGACGATGGGAAAATTAAAAAGCGTACCATCCACTTCAACGATCAGGATGGACTCGCAGCACGAACAGCAAAGGAAGGTCCACGGCCCTACTACCTAGTCCATGATCGAGCGTCCGTAGGACTTGCGGCGGTCTGATGGGCGAGATCAGTGACGAATGTGGCATATTTTACCCAGGACGCCAGAGTGCGGTTAAACACCTCGGGCAGAGGTCACTGCAACGTGATGGTGCATAGCAGGAACAAATGCCCGCGGACCATTCAGGAGACGTGACCCCTGTCAAACGTCTGACGGCTTAGTCGCATCAGGGACAGGGACGCTGTGGTCCCTCCACACAGGGGGACAAGGTGTGAACCTTGTCCCTGGCCTAGACAGAAGAAACACTACCCATGTCGACAACCTGCCCTCGACCCTAACTCAACCTGAAGGATGTTTAAGGTTCATCCAGTCCGCCGAAATAACGTCGAACGAGGCTCAGGGAGTCCATGCTACACAACAGCAACGCCATTTCGGCCTGGCGACGGCCTACTCCAAGTCAATAGCGATGATCAATGATCGACCGTCGAGAAAGTACACACCAGTGCGCTGGTTTTCTCGCTATGAAAGTTGGAACACAAAAACGCTCGTAATCATCTTACCCAGTGCCAGTGCGTTACGGTCGATTGTACTTTGACTTGGTACATAGTAGGAGCCAATGTCCGAGGGTCCGTGGGACGACGGCGACTCCCAAAACAATCCAGCATAGCGTACTGGCACTCGATCTTCATATCGCTGTTTCTCGGCCGACATAGGCTACGGTCTGCGGATGCTGGTGCTCGGCGGAAGGGACAAAAAGAAAAAGTCAAGATTCAAGCCTGAGATCCCACGGTGTCCCTGCATCCTGGCTCGTATTAATACGATCCATCGACACGGACCGCGGTGGGGTACAGTAAAAATATACAACGCAAACAAGAAAGCAAGGAAATACATAGAACATGTGGGTGGTTCGGAGCACGAGGAGACAGGCGTTGGGGTGAGAAGGACCGAGGCCCGAGAATGCCGATTTTGTAGATATGATTCTGCGTACAACTACACACTAATACCGTTATAACGCTATGGATGATAAACCAAGGGGACAAACGAGGGTCGGACATGCCATATAGCAAGTAATAGTAGTGGGGCCCGTCGGTCCCACCGTTAATACCTATATCTGGATTCCATTCCAAGCCCGGGAGTCTGCCCAGGGGTACTACGTCTTTGGACTTCAATGGTAAAGTTTCCATCTTGTCCGAAACGCGCGCGGGCTGTCGACATGTCGACATCGCCAGCTGCAAAACCTATTTGCCACTCATAGTGGCCTGGGTGTGGTTCAATGAATAAGAGCATTAATCAAGCAAATTCTTGACGCACAATCACGCTCCATATGCCAAGCGTCCGCAACCACGTTCAACCTATCTCCTTTCTTGGCTATCACCGTGACCATCTCTGGTTGGATAATACGCGGGAGGGTAACAGAGAGAATGTGACTTGTCGTCGTGCTTTGCACAACCATTGGAGGGCAGGAGTCTGGTGGGGGTGAACGTCTCGAGCGATCCGTCGGTGACGGTGAGGGCAAGCCGGCGGTAGTGTATGAACTAGCTGTGGAATTGACACTGCATGTCGAAATGACGCTGCACGCAGTGCTGCTAGACGACGGGCTGGTGGTGGAAGCGATTGATGGGCAAGCGGACACACAAGCGAGGCGACCTTTATCCCATTTCGGTTCGCCTGACCTAATGCGCTGATTTCTGGCAGAGGACCGCGAAGAGCGCCGGCTGAGAGAACTGTTTGGGATATCAAGGGTAGACATTGCGCCTTGACTGTCGCTGGGGGGTTCTTGGGTGGGTGCGCTGGAGTCTAGAGTAGCCTCGGCCTTAAGTAGCATGTCGAGGGCGCTGTCTGAGAGGGATGACGTCGGAGAAGTAGCAGGCATCGACAAATACGCTGAGTCGAAAGTCTCGTTATGTGGTCTGCGCCCAGACAAATTACCACGGGGAGAATGCGGGGTTTCCGCATTGTAGGGTAGGAGAGACTCAACCTGGCAATTCAGGTCGTTCTGGACTGCGGTGCGAGGAGAAAAGAGGCTTATGCTACGACCGCGAGGTGATTCTGACATGAAATTGATGGCCACGAACGTACAATACCGGGGTATGAAATGAAAAATGTGGTTTTTAGTCTGACGGACTGATGATGAGATATATTGTGGCGACTCACCACCCGCGTTGTGATTGGCCAGCTGCCATGCCGGAGAAGCTAGGTGGTGTTCGGTGTTTGTAAGGGAAGTAAACGTGTGCGCCTTGCGGGAGCCACGAGGTATCTGTTTGCACCGGAAAGGTGACGTGGGAGGTGAATAGAATGTCCTACTAGCAAGATTATGATGGTCGCCATCTGCTGCAGATTGATTGATCCGACGAAAGACGGGTGGGACGTTCGTGTTTATGCGTAACGACATCGCTCAGCTATGTCGGGGGAGTGCAGCAGAATTCGCGCATATTATACAGCTACACTGGTCCCCGGTCACATTTCGAATACGACTTGTTCGGGTGGTATCTGGAACATCTGAATCTTCACCGTACAGCCCAGATCGATATGAAGGTTTGATGGTTCCCTATCATGTAGTAGTGGGTACAGAGTCCTGACGCGATCATTGGCATCAAGAAGTCCGTCGTATAGGACGATAGCTTGCAAAATGCTTGCCCTGACAGATAGATTGGAGGTAGGCGGGATCTAATGCACCAGACACGTTGCCGCAATTGGCGGTCTTACGCAAAACCGAACACCAACAACGGCGTAACACATGAGTTCACTAAATGAGTTTCAAATACGTGGGAGACGAGCCCGAGGGTTTTAGCGCACACCTATGAATCAAACTTGTCTCTGCCACCTCTCGCTCACTACCAGTCGACCACTGACGAGTCGTACCATCGTTGAATAGCCAAGTTTGGCTTGAACTGTGAAGGCAGAGGGCAGTGCAACCACCACCCAGATGGCCCGCCCGGTTCTCTGCTGAATTGGAAATGTGGCTCGATCAACTGTGAGTTATTCCTATGTATTTTGTGCTACTGGCATCGTTCGGCTGATAGCTATAGCTTGAACGCATCGGTCTGTTCTCATGCATAATCGATGGTAACTGAGCCATTCCATGTCAAGTCTACCACGAGCATGCTGGCGCGACTCACATTTTTCCTTTCGGATTATGCCTCGTCCATACAGCACCGTTGAATGTCGCTAGGGATGAAGAGTCGATGTGTGGTGGAGGAAGAAATGAAGAAATGAACATCACGTCAAACGCGCACGGTGGCGCTGGACCGGATCCGACCGCCGCGCTGGCAGCCGATCACACCGACAGGGGCTACACCCACCCAACAACTCGAGGATCCGTCCCGGTAATACAACCGTGCTGACGTCTATGGCGTATCCGGATCACAAGGGCGTTTATCCGCACCTTACATGGTACGCGGTCATTCTTCACCTATGGTGCATGCAAATCAATCATTTCATCCGATTCTTGATCTCCGCGCGACAACCGGGAACTACTATGACGGCGATACAACGGTAAAGGCAGAACCGGTGGCCATACTTCGGCGAGAGGGGAACCTGAAGCACACCGGGGGGACATGATAACACTGGGTAACGTTGCGAATGGAAGCGATTCGCCCGACTCGGACCGGGCGAATCCACCGGCCTCTGTATCCGTACAGCACCCTGCGTCATGGTCATTCTAAGACACAGCGGAAGACAGCCCGTCATGCGCGGAGTGACGATCCGACTCCCCGATGACAAATTTCGTACTGTATCCATGATTTTTATCATCGGGGACTCGGATCGTCCCTCTGCTCAAGTTCGGCTGTTGTGGTAAGCCCCCGTTCGATGATCTTCCCAAACACTTCCGATATCAATGTCGCCGTCACTGAGAGCTCAAGGTGAGTGGAGTCGTAGTGACCCACATCCGTGAGCCCGTCATCTGCACCATGATTTTTATCATTGGGGACTCGGATCGTCACTCCGCTTGAGTTCTCGTTGTGGAAAGCCCCCATGATCATTCAGCCTCCCATTTCCAAACGCTTATGATCTCAATGTCGCCGTGCGTCCATTGGGTAAATTACCAAGTCAACGACGGTTTATCGCATTATTGTACCTAACGTCGACACCCGCCTACGCTATCGCGTTCAAGTTGTTAAAGGGCGTCGCACGATCTGATCCTATCAGTGGACCCTGCACAATCGTGGTCGGTCCCTGCCTCACCTCACGTTGCCGACCATATCCACATCGCGTTTCCCCTTATATTCTCCCGTATATTGTGATTGAAGCAGGGCAACAGTGCTGTTGACGTACCAGAAAGCGGGAACCGAAACAGAGTGACTCAGCTGAGGCTTCTCCATGCGCCAATGGGTACTCTGACGTCATCCCATGATTACTATTTAAAAGCCTGTAAACGACAACGCATCCTTCATCGGCGTTTACAGGCTTCCTTTGTGCCGATGAACTATGGAGACCAAGTGAGTACATTTTCGTGCAGGGGTTGTTACTCGTGTTGGCTGATCACTGAAGGGACAACGAACTTGTAGGAACGTAAGTAGTACAACTAGAGAGAGGAGAAATCATGTGTAGGTTGGAACTAAAGAGGTTCTGATGCATCGAAAACAATATCAATAGTGCTATCGGGGATGCCAAAATGAAGTACGGATCGATGAATACGAGCGGGGTGTAAAACCGATTCCACATCACGTCAAGTCAATAACCTCGCCAGAATGAACAAAGGTGTTCTCTCGCTTAATCCTCTTGGCAGGTTGTGCTGCGCTCTCGCGGCCTGGATTTGACCTCTTCGATCGGAGGGCCGTCCTTTTCTGAGCGGCCTCGTCGATCTCCTCGTCATTGGGTTCTGGCTTGACGTGATCGTCCGTAGTCAAGTCAAGCACTTCGTCGGAAACAGCTGCCCTTTTCTTGACTGGTGGTGGCTTGGGAATTATGCCATTGGCTTGCAAGAGACCTAACAACGTCTAGCTCAGTTTCCTATGCAGCGGATAGATGTACAGACTAAAATCTCTGTATTTGAAGATGAATGTAGCGACTGGGGTGTTGCCGTCAAGACGTCTCACACGGTAACTATGCCGTGGTCCCTTCTTTACCACTTCCCCGTACCTGGAGATTTGCTGTGTTAGATGCCGCTGACAGAACGATGCAACCGACGCACGAGACACAGTGCGTGACGGCCTTCTTTGAGCGCTCGTGGACCTTGCCATGACAGAGTACGCTCGAAGAAGGCCGAAAAAGGCCTAATTCCAGAGCTTGAACTCTTCTTATATTAACCTGTATTTCACCCAAGTGTGTGGAGGCTTGATTCAAGTATTCGTCTTCATCTGCTGACGCGTGAGCACTAACGCAAGTTACACGTGGTATGTGATAGAGTACCGGTAAGCTCTAGCTTCGAAAACATAAAGGGACGCGAAGACGACACAGATATTGCTTGATATTTCTGAACCATCTTGCGGTCTACCGCAATGGTTGGAGAATGCCCAACTATGGTTGGCGGGCGAAGGAGCTTGCCCTTGACAGGCGATCCATCGAGTTGGAGAGAAGAGCTCAGCGAGTGATCCCTGTATGCCGCATCGTCCCTGAATACGACGGAAAAGCGCTAAGGTTTGTTGGAAGTAAGGAATACGACACATGGTCCTTGTTTATGTAGCTACTCTACCTTGTCAGCTTGTGACGCAATCCAACAAGTAACCAGACTGAGATCGAGATCCACTTCGATTCCGTACTGCTCGAGTTCTTTGCCATCGACCTCGATCCACGCAGAGATACCGTTGAGCGATACCATGCCGAACGAGTGATGGGGAATTTAATAGGAGGACTCAGGAAACCCCGCGCGGGCGGGTTGCTTGCTAAGCTTGGAACCACGTGTCAAGTGGGAGTGACTGAGGCAACCGAGTTCTGAGAGCGTTCTCGACAGTTGCTCGACCACGCATGACTTCCACAGCCATCTCGAAAGCTCCACCCGAGGGCCTTAAGGAGCTTTCTGAATCTCTATCAGAGATACGAGAACGTGTTCGTCAGGCTTCATCTCCGTCCTCACATCCTATCCTCGTTACCGTACGAAAGTATAAGCCTGCCTCCGATATCCTCGCGTGCTATCAACGTGGACAGCACGATCTCGACGAAAAATATGTAAACGAGTTTCGGAAGAGAAAGCCTGGCAGGTGCGATCAATCCTTGATTTCAAAGGTTGATCAACTTTGGTTGATCCTGCGTCCGAATCATTCCAGCGGAACTTGAAGATAGCCGGCATCATCCGCACTGCTACACTGCCACTGATTCCGCAGGAATCCGAGTCCCCGATGACAAATTTCGTACTGACCGAGTCTCCATGGATTTTATCATCGGGGACTCGGATCGTCACTCTGCTATATCGGCTGTTGTGGTAAGCCACCGTTCGATGATCATTCCGGGAGCCCCTCGCCTTTCCCAGACGCTTCTGATCTCAATGTCGCCGGTGAGTGGAGTCGTAACCCACGTCCATCCGAGTCGAGTAAAACCTGTTTATCGCATTCAAATTGTCCAAAGTCGCCGCTGGATCGTTATCTGCAGCAAGCTAGCGCGCCACAGCCGCTATAGAGTCGCGTTGTTAAAGGGCGTCGCACGATCTCATTCAAGTTGATCAATCACTGGACCCTGCATAATCACAATCGTGGTCGGTCCCTGCCTCACCTGTTTCCGCCGTCCATATCCACATCGATGTCGAGTTTCTCCCATATTCTCCCGTGTATTGTGATTGAAGAAGGGGCAGCACGGTTGACGTACCAGAAAGCGGCAACCGAAAAAGAGCGACTCGGTTGAGGCTTCTCGATGCGCCAGTGGGTACTCTGACGTCGATATCCCTATGCTTGCTATTCAAAAGCCTGTAAGCGACGTGTCCTTCATGGACGTTTACAGGTTTTCCTTGTACCGATGAAATATGGAGACCAAGTGAGTACATTTTCGTGCGGTACTCGCATTGGCTGACCACTGATTCAGAAGGGACAACGAAGCTGCAGGAACATAAGTACAACTAGAGTGAACATAACTAATATGTAGGTTGGACTAAAGAGGTTCTGACACATCGAAAAAATACCAATAGTACTACGGACGGATGCCAAAATAAAGTACGGGTCGATGAATACGAGCAAGGTGTAAAACCGATTCCACATCATGTCAAGTCAATGACCTCACCAGAACAAACAAATGTCTTCTCTCGCTTAATCTTCTTGGCAGGTTGTGCTTCGCGCTCGCGGTCTGGATTTGTCCTCTTCGATCGGAGGGCCGCCATCCTTTTCTGAGCGGCGTTGTCGATCTCCTCATCATTGGGTTCTGGCTTGACGTGATCGTCCGTAGTCAAGTCAAGCACTTCATCGGAAACAACTACTCTTTTCTTGGCTGGTGGTGGCTTGGGAATTATGCCATTAGCTTGCAAGAGACCTGTAAGCAACGATTAGTCAGTTTCCTATGCAGCGGATAGATATACAGACCAGCATCTCTGTATTTGAATATGAATGTAGCGAACGGGGCGTTGCCATCCAGATATCTCACACGGCAACTATATCGTGTCGCCGTCTTCGCTTCCTGGCCGTATCTAAAGGTTTGCTGTGTTAGATGCCACTGACAGAACGATGTAATTGACGCACGAGACACAGTGCGTGACGGCCTTCTTTGAGCGCTCGTGGACCTTGTCATGGCCGGGTACGTTCGAACCAGGCTGAAATAAGACTGTTTCGATAGGTTCAACTCTGTGTATATCAACTCGTATTTCGCCCAAGTGTGCTGAGGCTTGATACAAGTATTCGTCGTCATCTGCTGACTCGTGAGCTCTAGTGCAAGCTACATGTGTATGTGATTGAATACCGGTAAGCTCCAGCTTAGAGAACATAAAAGGACGTGAAGATGACGAAGTTAATGCTTGATCGTCCTGAACCGCCTTGTGGTCTGTCGCAAGGTTCGGAAGACCCCCAATCCTGGTTGGCGGGCGAAGGACCAAGCCTCTGACGGACGACCCATCGAGTCGGAGAGAAGAGCTCAGCGAGTGAACCCTGTGTGCCGCGTTGTCCTTGAATACGACGGAAAAGCACTAGGGTTTGCTGGAGGTAAGGAATGGCGCGTGATCCTTGTTTAGTTACTCTACCTTGTCAGCTTGTGTCGCGATCCAACAAGTGACCTGACTGCGATCGAGGTCCTCTTCGATTCCGTACTGCTCGAGTTCCTTGCCGTCGACCTCGATCCACGCAGAAATATCGTTGAGCGACAGCATGCCGGGCGAGTCGAGTGAGGAGGAATTAGGAGGAAACCCGCGCGGCTGGCAGCTTGGAAACCATGTCACGTGGCAGGGCTTGGCGTGCACCAGTGCATGAGTAACATTCTGATTCGGAGAGCGTTCTCGACAGTCGCTCGACTACGCATGATTTCCACAGTCATTTCGAAAGCTCCACCCGAGCGCTTCAATGAGCTTTCTGAATCTATGTCGGAGATACGAGAATGTGTGCGCCAGGCTTCATCTCCTTCCTCGAATCCCACCCTCGTTGCAGTGTCAAAGTATAAGCCTGCCTCTGATATCCTCGCGTGCTATGAATCCGGACAGCGCGATTTCGGCGAAAATTATGTAAACGAGTTGGAAGAGAAGGCCGAGCAGGTGCGATCGGTCCTTGACTGGCGCTGGGTCGATCTGATCTGACTGTGTTTAGCTCCCGGCTGATATCCGATGGCACTTCATTGGTACTTTGCAGTCCAACAAGTCAAAGATACTAGCAAGTACGTATTATGGTCTTGCGTCACGTATCCGTACTCGACCCTACTTGGACATCAGCGATACCAAATATCTATGCCGTCCAGACCGTGACCTCTCCAAAGGCAGCTACCGCCTTGAACAAATCATTGCCGCCTGAAAGGACCACGCCACTTAATGTCTTGCTGCAGGTCAATACTTCGGGGGAAGAGGCAAAGTCTGGGCTGCCTGCCATTACATCGGTAGAGTCTGCTTCGAGTTCCGAGCTCGTACAACTTGCACAGCATATCATCGCGAGCTGTCCGAGGCTCCACCTCCATGGACTCATGACCATTGGGTCACTCACAGAGACTCTTGCCTCGGATGAGCGGCCGAATGAGGACTTTGAGACTCTCAAGCGCACACGAGATATCTTGGAGCAAGTTCTGCGACAAGATCCTACATCGGGCGGCAAATGGGGTGTAGACGGGAGGCTTCTGTTGAGTATGGGTATGTCAGGCGACTTTGAGGCTGCGCTGAAGGGTGGAAGTGATATTGTGAGGGTTGGCACTGGTATCTTTGGCGCTCGGCCGACGAAGGAGTGACGTGACATGACGTGACACTAATTTAACGCGACGCGTCTTCGTTGACTGCAAGTACGGGTGGGACTTGAATATTCAAACTCCGAACACAGTCATTCAACTCTGCCGCTCACCGTTGCCGCCGACGCCGACGCCGGGTCCGACGGTGCGCTCAAAGATTTAGGGACACACCACTCGATTGATGAATATAACATGAACGGGACACGAACACACGCGACGGACTCAGCCCTGAAACGGAAACTTCCAGACGATTCAAACCCTATGTTGGCGGCTGCGACAAAGAGGATGAAGAAAGAGGTAGGCGTGCTTCACATCCTCGCGGTATACTCACCTTCATGCACGCTACAGGCAAACTCGGGCGCGTCCAAACGGAAACGTGCGCGGATTTCCTCGCGTCAATCAAAGTACTAACAGTTCTCATCCAGACATCGGGGAAGAGCAGCCGGGGGGTCTCATCATCGTTCGTGCACCCGTACAACGCACCATATCGCCTCTTAATCCTCCCACATCGCAACCGTTGCCCACGACAACCTCCTACCCCGCTTCCCGACCCCCGTCCTCCCATTCACAACCATTACCCTCAGCCGCACCCGGACCGTCGAAACATCCATTAAAGAAATTCAAAGCCGATTCCTCTCGTGCTCCAACAAACGCCAAATCGCGCGATGTGCTCGCCACAACGCGTGAGGAACCAGAGTTGGACGAAGATATTCGTCAAATGGAGTCTGAGACGGATCATCTGCGCAGCCGATCACGCGCAAAGGAAGCCGCCTATCCATCATTTCAGCTCCCTTCCACAGCGCATACCCCTTCTAAGCGACACCCGTCAGATGCCATACAGCCACTCCCCGAAAGCGATACCCCTCAGATCGAGCGCAACAAACTGATGCGCGAAGGTCCTTCTGTTCCCCGCACACCACAAACACAGACACCCTCACATTCACGACGATCCTCGATGAGCATGCGTGGTAAGCGAATAAGTACTAGCTTTGAAAACACTGGCGTCATTTGTGCGTCTCTCTCCAATACGTTCTGTTCGTCCTGGATTACGGTTTACCTTTCTAATCGACCCTCATTTTGTTCTGCATAGCTCAACCCCACGCGTCTGTTAACGATTCGAGTTTTTACAAACACATCGATTGCGATCTCCCCGACCCACAGCGTGCACGCCAGCTCCTCGTATGGTCAGCCGCACGCGCCGTCTCACGATTGTCAGAAGCATCTTCCTCTGCGAAACCTTTGAAACCGCCATCCAAATCGTCCTCGAGTCATGGCAAGGACCCACCACCGCTCGACGATCGAAAGAAACAAATACTTAAGACTGTACAAGAGGACTTCATCCGAATGTTGGCTGAGAAGAAGATTGACACGTCTGTATATAGTCACGGAGAGGATGGGAAAGCTGTTAAAGAGGGTATTCTGAAGCCCAATGAGCAGAACGTCAAGAACCGTGCACGGGAGGTGACGTTCCGGCAACACATAAATCGGTAGGTTTCCTGTCTCATACAGCCCCTCCCCCGACCTGAACGCATATTTGAATGTTTTAGGTCAGAAGCCGAGTCAGAGGCTTGGTCACGAGTCGATCAATTTTACCACCAATACGAAGCCAACTCCAAGGCTGATCTTGAGAGACGACGTCAGGCTCTCAAACCGCCTTCATCTGCTAAGGCGAAAGGCAAACAACGAGCCACTTCACAAGAGCCACAAGACGACTGGTCGTGGCTCGTTCCCCGTGAAGAAGATCTTTCGGATGGGTTCAAAGATAAAATCGACCTCGAACTGATCAAGCAGGTCGTATCCTCTGAGCCTCAACCCGGGACTGAGTTCCAAGGAGCCATGGATCAGACAATAGGGGATCTTCAATTTAAAGTGGATAATCTCTACTCGTACGTCAACTCGGCGGTACAAGCGACTGACATGGCTGAAGCGGAACTTGATTATCGCTTCTCGCTTCTCTCGCTGGCGCTGTCAGCGCGATCACATTCCCTTCCGCCAACCTCGAGTTCATCGTCGACACTCGGTTCATACCTTCCACGCACACAACGAGGACTCAGCCATCCACCTGGGGAAAGTCCAAGAGACATCCTTCGTGCCCTGTCGCGGATAGACAAGGAACGGCCCCCAGGAAAGATTGGGGACGCAGCTCGCAAGGCAGTGAGAGAAGTGCAGCGCGTGCAGGTGGTAGGCTCTGGTGGTGTTGGGGACCGGCGAATAACAGAAGTGTGGCCAGGTGTTGGGGCAACGCCACGCAAAGTGCCTGGGACGCCACGGCGAAGAGATCGATGAAAGCCATCTTGCACGCTTTCTTCGTTTCACTGTGACCTGGTGCCACTGCCTCGACTCTGAGAGTTTCTACTGTGCTGCAGCCACGATGTATTTCTGATCACTATCGGCCTATCTTATTCATTTTATTTCTGTTGCTTTGTCTCGAATTGCAATGCTATGGATGTTGTGTTCGGTGTAGGTCACTGTATCATATCCGCTTCCGACCCGCGGCCGAAGTTAGTCCGGGCAAGAATCTTGTGAAACATCTCACTGAGTCACGGCGTTGTTGTCAACAGCCATCACACATCATCTGTCATCGATTCATCTGCCGTCTAGGGAATTTAAGCAATGACATGTTGTCCGATTCTTTGCACCACTGAAACTTAAGCGGCGTAAGTTACTAATAATGACGCATTAACAAGGGGCCAGTGAGCACGGGCTGTTCATACCCGACAGCCAAGCTCCAATTAGCACGATGAGTACAATGAGTCACCGGCGTGCCAGTGGGAGTCGATCATCAACTAGTACTACGTGCATGTTGCTGGGAGGTCACGAGCAACGTGACGCTGAACGCGTCTCTCAGGCTTTCAAAGCCCGTTTTCCCAAAAGCGACAGTTATGTAGAAGCTACGAAGGATCGAAGGTGGTGCGTCGTGAAAGGAGCCACAGCTGGTATGTGATACAGTACATCAGAAGGGTTGTCGAGTTCGGTGAAATAGTAACCTAGTAGGGGAGATAACTCGGATCGACTGTCACCGCCAACCGCCTATTGAATTCTTCCCTTGCACTCTTCAATACCTCCGACCTGGCCTTCTTGCACGTTTCCTTGTAGTCCGTCGTTTCCCTCCAGCCTTTCCAAGCCGTTTTCTCTGACGTGTCCCACCACTCCCTTTCGTATGGGTGTCCTGGCGCACCAGCGTACCCCCAGGGCTTGGCCGTGTAAGGCTGCACATAGGGATTCAACACGACCTCCACCGACGGATGAACAGGTCCAGTAAAATGGACGATCGCCGGGTCCTCCATCTCTTTCAAGCAAAGCTTATCCCTGTCCGCAGAAGCACATCCCGCGTACGTCCCGAGTCCTTGTGCGTTCCACCCGAGGCTCAACGCGACCCAGTCGGTTTTAAAGTGAGTGTTGAATGCGTCCTGATCACGAAATTTGGAGTGTACCATCTCGCGACAGCATGTGTTGAGCTCTCTGAGCGTCGAGCGCGTTCTCGCGAGATCGACGAGGAGCACGCCGGCGTTGAAGTATTCCCCTCGCGGGACACCCGAGTGTCCCATCGGGCATCCTACGTCAGGTACCGCGGCAACCGACCGACCGCTGAGGTCGGTGTTCCACAACTCCCGTAGGTCCTTGCGCACCAGAACGTCTGCGTCTAGATAAAGGACACGTTGGACAGGCAAGCATTTCATCATATCGACCTTGGCCCAGACGGCGCCCATGTTGGAGGTCAAGGAGTTTGGAGGTAGCTCTATAAAGAGAAGTGTGACGTTCGAGCGCATTGGCAACGATGCTTCGATCTTGCTCTTGTCTTCAGCGAGGAGACCGCAGTCGACGATGTAGAGCGTAATGCGACCCTGGACGTGCTCTACGACGCTGCGGAGAGTCACCGCCGCTGCCATGGCGTATGCAGAGTCGATGGTGAGCGCGATGTTTATTCCGTATTCAAAAGCGTCGTATAACTGTCCGTCCCTGCCTGGTTCTAGAAGGAACCCGATGCGCATGGGGATCTTTTTCTGCAGTACCATCTGGTACTGTTCAGGGTTCGTCGACAGGCGCTCGTACTCTCCTTTATGGACTGCAAGAAAAGCGTCTATTCCACGACGTGGGTGGTGCGGGCTGTCGAATGGCTGTTCATTCCAGTTGTAATCATCGAGGATGAAGATGCAGCCGGGCCGGGCTAGTCGCCACGCCAACTCTGCATCAAGGAGCGTATCGTCTGAGCGATGGGAACCGTCGACATAAATCCAGTCAAATCCAGCCTCGTGGTCCTTGCTCATCTCCTCCCGCAACAGGGTGCACAGGGCTGGGACGCTGAATTGAGGGAGCACGCGTGCAGGACGACCCGTGAGCGCGAGATTGTAGGTGAGTTTGCGATACCGTTCTCGTCCCTCCGCTGTCCCCATGAGGTCAAAGTGGTCAATACAAACGACTTCTCCACTTGTAGCGCAGAGGGTGGTCAGGAGGAATACCGCCGAACGGCCCTCCCAGGACCCGATCTCGAGCACGCGAGGCGCCTTGGAAAGGACGAGGTGAAAAATATTCTGCCACGCGGGTATATGGAACGAAAACCAGTCTTGAGTCGAAGTGAATTCATAGAGGTCAGTGGTCGCATTTGGATCCAGAGTGCTCATCGTTGCTGCAGATAGTTGTTACCACCGCGAGCTCAGTATGATAAATATGGCGAGACTTACCTGATTATGAGGAGGTATCGAGGGGTGGTATCGAGGGGAACGGTGGAGGATGTGTCTTTCTATATGTGAAATACTCGAGCGGTTCGCCGTTGCCCTGGAAAGGCATGGACGTTTTGGACTTAAGGCGTGTGCACTCGTGATCTGGGGGCGAGGCTCTGAACCATTTCTAGATGATCTTCGGTGGCCTGATATGAAGACGACTTGCCCAGACCCTGTTCTTGTCATGGGCGTTGATCCCAGTCTACTTTTGTTACAACGCCACGTATCGCTGACGAAAGTAGACTGATAATAGGTTCGAGAGTGATTTAAAGCGCGTATATCTGCTCCCCTTCTTCCTTTCAGTGCCGCTCCCCCTCATTCTTGGTGAGGCCTGTTCCGAATGCCGTCCGTTTTCTTGAGACAAGCTGACAGCCATCGGTTTTAGATATCAGAGGCAGTGAATAACATCTCCAACGTAAGTCATTCCATATTCCCGAGGGTCTTGAAACATATTTACCGTGTTGGAGCTACCAGGGGAATGGCCGAGACAAAAAATCCCAAAAACCTTCCCATTGACCCTCATCGCAAGCTCTTGGTTACGGGTGGAAATGGATTCATCGTAAGCCGGGGCGCTACCGCACAAAGGCATCGACGACTGATACCTTCTTCGAGGGGTCGCACGTGGCGAAAGCCCTCTATGACCTTGGTGCCTTTGTCCGCGTGGCAGATATCGTCCCATCCTCCGCGTTCGAGGTACCCATCTGTCACGAGACACTCGTCGGAAATCTCTGCGACGAACATTTTTGTGACCGCGCCGTCAAGGGCGTCGACACCGTCCTCCACTTTGCCGCCACCATGGGGGGTATGGGGACCATCCACCAAGGCAACGACTTCACGATCTACCAAATCAACGCGCGCCTCACGTCCAACGTTTTGATCGCCTCCATCCGCGCCAACGTGCGCGTCTTCTTCTACGCGTCTTCGGCGTGTGTCTATCCAGCACACAAACAAGAGAATCTCGACGCCGACATGTCGCTCAAGGAAGAGGACGTTTGGGAAGGGGGGACACCCGAACCGCAGGGACACTACGGCCTCGAAAAGCTCGTCTCCGAATTGCTCGTCCAGCGTAGCGCCCATGCCATTTGCGTCCAAATCGCGCGCTTCCACAACGTGTTTGGTCCACGCGGTGCATGGAACGATGGACGTGAGAAAGCACCCGCGGCACTCTTGCGGAAAGCATTGGCGATACGCCTGGCGAGTAGAGGCCCAAAGGAGCTCGAGATCTGGGGTGATGGCAAACAGCGGCGCAGTTTCTTGTTTATTAGTGATTGTGTGGACGCTATCTTGGCGCTCCTGGCGTCAGGTTACGATAAGCCTGTCAACATAGGTTCCGATTATGCCGTCACGATCAACGACCTCGCAGAGATAGCAGTCCGGTGGGCAGGTCTGCAACCGGGCTCGGATGTCGTGTTTAGACCCGATACCGATGTGAAAACGGTCGGGGTTCGCGCAAGAAACTCCAACAACCACCTCGCACAGAAAATCCTCTCTGGTTGGACCCCAAAAATGTCCCTGGAAGACGGAATGGCGCAGACGGGGAAGTGGATCCAGGGTGAGATGAAGAAAATCGTGGATAGCATGGACGAGGAGGAGCGTATGCCAACGCTGCAGATGATGCACCGCAGCACAATCGTTGATCTGGCAGACGAGGATATCAAGGTCGCCATTCTCCTCCCTATCACTTCGCGTGGCTCGAATCCTCCCAGCGAATGCCTATCTCTCCTTAAGACCTTTGCCGAATCGCTGGCTCGCACGACCTGGCGGGATACCCATCAATTGGGTGGACAACGGTTTGCGGTCAAAGTCTATCTTGCAATCGACCACGATGATCCCTTACTATTGGAAAGAGACGACAAGACTGGTATGAACATCACCGAGGCTGTCCTGGCGTCGCAAAATATCTGCGATGTGACTATCCAAATGTGCAATCACCCTGCTGGACATGTTTGCGCCATCTGGAGACAGATCGCGAAGCAAGCCTGGAAGGATGGATGCGACTACTTTGTCCTCATGGGAGACGATGTCGTCCTCAAGGACGAAGGTTGGATCAGGGATGCGCACGCGGAGTTTGCTCAGATTGCATGTCGTACCGGCTCGCCCCACGGGTTTGGATGTGTGGCGTTTACAGATACCACTTTCCCCGGTATGCCGACCTTCCCCATCGTCCACCGCACTCATCTAGATATCTTCCGCGGGGACATCATTCCCGAAATCTTCATCAACCAAGATGGTGATCCCTTCTTGTACCAGCTATACCGTCGCTGGGACTGCTCCACGATGTTCGCTGCGAGAATCTCGAACGGGATCGGGGGCGGTCAACCAGCGCGATACCGTAAACAGCATGCCAAAGGGTGGACGTTTGGCCCATTGGACAAAGCGACAGCAACCACTGAAGAGTGGCTGCTGAGGCATTGTCCAGCAGTCTCACGTAAGCTCACACTCGACGTTGTGATACCTAGCTTCCGGGTCCAACTCCAGTTCTTGGAACCCGTGCTGAATCTGAAACCATCCCCGACGTGTACCACGATGTTCATCATCATCATCGACGATCCACATTCGCCTGCTCGCATCGAGCTGGAGACCAAGTTTGCTGCGCGACTGGATGTTCGCATTCGCACCAATGACAAGAACCTTGGTGCACCAGCTTCACGTAATCGAGGCATAAAGGAATCTGCTGCAGAGTGGATCATCTTCTTGGACGACGACGTCACCCCGCAACCAGACCTCCTCGTCGAGGCCGAGAAAGTCATCCGCGCAAATCCGAACGCAGTCGGTTTTATCGGAAATGCACAGTTCCCTCCAGCCGACTCGGTTTTTACCACCGCCGCGCATTTAGCAGGTGTCACATACTTCTGGGACATTGCCAAGAAGATGCCTGAAGAGACTGACATGCCATGGGGAGTGACAGCGAACCTCATCGCACGTCGCACCGACGATGGCGTGGAGTTTAATCTCCAGTTTCCAAAAACGGGAGGAGGAGAAGACATCGACTTTTGTCGACGGAAAAGGGATTTGTGGTTTCCTGTGAAGCATCAGGGATTCCATCCTGCCCCGGATGTCGTCGTCACACATCCTTGGTGGAACGAAGGCAAACGATCATACCATCGCTTTTACATGTGGTCCAAAGGCGACGGGGGTCTCATCAGATTGTATCCTAAACTGACCTACATCGACCACGCACCGAACAGCGGCGAACTGTTATTGATCAGTTGCGTCCTGGTATGCGTTGGGGCGCCGTTGTTCCTTTTTACAGGCATCGCGTCTCCGTCCGTTCTTGCGCTCTATCTCGCAAGCACGACCGTTGTTGGCAACATGGTTCACGACATGTACCGCCACCTCTGTCGAGATGTCCACAGGACGGCCGACATCAATTCGACGCTCGCAGGTTCCAAGTGGGTTATGGCTGTCGCAGAAAGCTCTCTGATCAGGGTAGCCAGTGAGTGGGGACGCGTGGTTGGCATTCTGGAGCGCGGGGAGATAGGCAGTCTGGGGCACAGATTCGATTGGTTCACCGACAGAATGGGTGACGGGCCAAGGAACGAAGAAAAAATGAATTCCAGGCAAAGGATCGCAGTGATCGTCGTCTTGCTGGCAGTCACGCTCCCTGCGTTTTACCAGTAAACTTTTTCCTTGTACGATATTATCGTGTGTGTTCTTGGGTAGCTAACGTGTGTGTGACTGTTTCTCTGGAATTGAATTTGGAGTGTCATGGCGGGGGACGATATCTGTGATTCTGTTCCTCCTGCCTGAGGGCATCTGTTGTGTTGAGTTGGCGCCGAAAAAGCGATGATCGCCTCGTCCTCACGTGACGACATGGCTGCCTCCTCCCAACTGCGCAAACTTCAAGGTCCTTGTACTCAAATTGTCAAAGGCTCCTAAGGCGAGGGCCATCAACCGATGACTCTTTGCGCCCGTCACGTATTTCGATGCTTCAAATGGGTGGAACGCGCAGGGGACCGAATCACTGGCGCAGCAGGACCCTACTTTGTAGGCCTCGCCGTCATTCTCATATCTCTAGGAACTCTCAGTTTCTGTGAGCACACACTCTTGAAACGCTTCACGTGCTTAGTTTTTTTCCATCCAGTCACCGTCGTGCAACCCAGCCTGACGCTTCCTTGGTTGTCGACTCCGCCTTGCTTGCTCATTGCAGTCAACCTTTTCGCGCACTATTACTACGTTTGTACGATCCCTCCTGGGGCTATTCATGAAACCCCACAGTATCCCGGGACCAGCTTTCTCTGGGCTTCTCCGACCACCCCAAAACGACCGTTGACTCCCGGATTGCGTTGGTCATCTCCAGGGCTGGAAATAGTAAACGCAAATGTTTCCCGATGCAAACGATGTAGAGTTATGCGGCCAGAGGTGAGCTACATCGCTGTATTTCAATATACTCATATTTTGTGCTCATTTAAACCGTACCGAGAGGGCACATCATTGCCGCATATGTAACAAATGTGTCCTAAAATATGACCATCACTGTCCTGTCAGTCCCGATCTCTTTCTTGCTGTGTTGAAATGGTGACCCTTGCTCGTCCAGTGTGAGTATCCTCCTTGCATGGTCCAGCATCCAGGATTTAGCGCCACTAGGGGTGAACCAATGTGTGGGTCTGCACAATGAACGGCATTTCATTCTTTTCATGTACGCTCTGGTTCGATCATTGATGTGGTCATGTGATGAACGTGTTTGTAGGGCATATCTCGTCATTGGAGGGTTTTTCTTCTCCCTTCTCGGATATCCCCACGCCATTGACGCGCTCGGCCTGAGATATGTAGTGGGTTCTTCCTCCTGGTTTCTCTCATGCTATCGCTGATGCTCGTCGACACTCAGCCGTGGGTTCATACCATGCCCCAGCTCTGTTTCATAGTCTCCTACATACTCTCCGTCGTGATGTGTCTCGCGATCCTGATCATGCTGCTTTGGCACCTATGGGGAATCGCACGTGGCGAAACTTCGGTCGAAGCGCAGGATCACGCGGTATATCGGAAGACCGCAAAAGACAGGGGAGAGGTACGTGAATTCCTCCAATGATGTATTTGTACCTCGTCGGTATTAACCGCACTCGAGACGTTCATTAATTCTTATGACTTAGGGTACGTGAATCGCTTAACATTAGATTTCGTGTCCGCGACTAAGGATCGACAGAACGCGCAAGAATTTTGCCCTTTTCTTCAATATAGGGCCAAACGGGTAGTACGTCACGTCTTCCTTGACCAATTCTCGTTCGATAACCTGAATCACGACTTCGAAGCCCGTTATACACGCTTTTCCTTCCGTTTAGAATTATGCCGTACACGGATGGGCATTCATGGGCAAGGCGCCAAGGTCTTGAGCGACACCTCGGTGTGTGGGAAGGGGAAGAACTGACAGATGACGATGAAGAGACATAGTCCAACATCCAGTGAGTAAACTTTGCTCCGCCAAGTTACTTTTAGGATGAGGAATGCCGGGGCCATATGACTCTTTGGAAATACCCCAGAGGGGATTTCGGGAAGTAGCTTGAGTAGAAAGTCCGGTTTTGGTGACGCGTTTGATGCGCGTTCGTTCTCTGATTTGCGTTTTGGGACAACATCTGATGGCATATTGCTGACTCGAATTCATACTAGGGATTCCCTTACATGCAGTACACTATATAATATGCTGGTTGGCATAATATCTACATTCTTTGTGCAGAATACACACCGATTAACAGGCACGACCTGCCTATCTGAATTCTTGGCAATGTGTATGAGCTCGACAGTTCAGACGTTCACACATATGTCGGATCCTCAGCAGGGAGAAATTCACACAACCGGCGCGGCCACGCGGATACTTATTCTTAGCGGGACCATGAAACAGCTTGAAGGATGAGAAACTCCGACGAGCGCGATCCTGAGTGATCGGGCGGACACAGCACACAGCACACTCTAATTCCGGATGCCGTGATTTGGTTTGAAGCGACGGTGTCTGGTGAGAAAAAGAAGGACGGCTTCCTTTTCAGAAGTGAGACTCTGAGAGAAGCGACGGAGCGGACTCGAGTGACGTCAGGACAGATGGGCGTACTTCCGAGTATCAATCCACACCTTGGACTTGGTGCTCCTTGTTGGACCCCCGTATTTGACGCCAAGGAACGCCCAGTGAGCGCCCGAGCATCGCATCACACCGCCGCCGTGGAATTATGGTGCTGTTCTGTCGGAACGGATCTTGCGTTGCAAGAAACATGAGAATGTGCGACGTGAGATTACACTGGCGTTCTCGTCCAGATGGACTTTGCGAGAAGAAGCACGAATACGGAAGCGGTGGGGTACCAGAACGGACGTTGACAGAATGATGAAGGTGGGAAGTAATTATAATGAGTGGGCCCCGGGACGCTCCACCGTGACTGGACTCGTCCTCGTCGGTGGCGTCCAGAGTCTTGACATTCTACCCCGACATTCCTTTGAACTTGATCTGACGCATCGAGTGCAGAACACAGTCCATATCTAGCCGCATCAGTTTCGGTGCGGACGTTTCACCGTACTACGCGCTGCTCCATCGTGCTCGTCGCCTTGAGCCATCTCCCCGGCGGCGATTCTCCAATTTCCACGGTAATTCAGCCGGAAATAAAAGGCTAACATAATTCTGTGGCTACCCCTTGGTCCTGTTCCATTTCAATACTTCCGCGGCTGGCCCCAAACATTAGTACTCGCTCCCCAACAACATTCGCTTCCACCATGGCTCCAACTCTCAACCACCCGCCCGGCGTCAACTTCATCGAGGACGCGGACCATCGTGCAGTCCATGTTGAGGCTGCTCAGTACTATGGTGGTACAGAGTCTTTCTCCCGCTCACGAACCTATAGCCATGTACGCCTTTGTCTGACCTCTCTCTACTTGTCTGACGTGTTCTCCAGTCCCAGGTCCACGGTTATAACCCAAAGCGGGCGCCCACCTTTGAGGAGGACACGCACACGCGCGCCCGCAGAATGTCGCACGACGAGAAGAACGTCACTGGCCCTCGCCGTTTCCTCATCGACGTCGAAGAGACCATCCGGGTCGTCCTCGATCAGGAGGACACCGACGGTGATTTCCAGGTCAGCGTCACGGATGCCGGCCCAAAGATGATGGCGCTCGGAACCGCCACTAGCAATGGCTTCAAGACGTTCGACATCCGAGTACGATTTCTGTTGTAATTACAGCGTGTTTGATGTGTTGACGTGTATGTTTCAGGGAACCTACATGTTGTCCAACTTGCTCCAAGAACTTGCGCTGGCACGGGACCATAATCGAAAGCGTATCGTCCTTGATGAAGCGCGCTTGACGGAAAACCCAGTCGATCGTCTGTCGCGTATGATCAAAAACTCGTTCTGGCACTCGCTCACTCGTCGCATTGACGGGGAGGGTCTCGAGATCATCACCGCGGACCCAAAGAACCGTACTGGTCGCGTACAACCACGAGTCTATGTCCCGCACGGCGAACCGGCCATGGCAGAGTATTACCGAAGGGTGGCACGCGAGAAGCCTCACATGAACCTCGATGTCGTGGTTCTTCCACCTAAACCTGACGACCCCCACTTTGTGAAGAGTCTCAACTCCAAACCCGGCCTTCTCGCTTTAGCTATGAATGAAGTCGATGACGGCAAAGGTGGCCGTACATTAAAGGGGATTCCATTCATTGTGCCAGGTGCTCGCTTCAACGAGGTTTGTCTTGTCGATTCATGTTTTATCTTTCTGATTTTCTTTGCTATCTCAGCTCTACAATTGGGATTCCTACTTCATTACGCTCGGACTCCTTGTCGATGGCCAGGTCACAATGGCAAAGGGCATGGTAGACCATTTCATCTTCGAGATCAAGCATTACGGCAAGATTTTGAACGGATCTCGGAGCTACTACTTGTGCCGGACACAGCCTCCCTTCCTGACCGATATGGCGTTACAAATCTATAACCAACTGGACCGTTCTGATATGGAGGCCAACCGCCAGTGGCTCAAACGCGCCATACAAGCAGCGATCAAAGAGTATCACACCATCTGGGTCGCTGAACCCCGGATAGACCCCAAGACGGGTCTCTCCCGTTACCGCCCCGACGGCCTTGGGATTCCCCCCGAGACCGAAGCCACCCATTTTACCCATATCCTAGAGCCATATGCTGCGAAGCACGGCATTTCGGTCTTGGAGTTCAGTGAAAAGTACAACGACGGTATCCTCAAGGAACCTGTGCTCGACGAATACTTCCTGCATGACCGCGCGGTTCGGGAGTCTGGACATGACACGACTTACCGGTTCGAGAAACGTTGCGCCAACCTTGGTACTATCGATTTACAAGCACTCCTGTACAAGTACGAAGTCGACATCGGGATTGCTATTCGGGAGGTATTCGATGACGAGCTGGACCTCGAGGAAGACTTCCCTCTGGCACCGTTCCCTCCATCGGTTGAGGCGTACGCCAACCCTCATCGCGAACGCTCGACATCGAGACCTCAGACTAGCGAAGAGTGGTTCGAGAGAGCCGACTTCAGGAGAGACATGATCGACAAATATCTTTGGAATGAGAGCAAGAATCTCTACTTCGACTATGACACAGTTCAGGAGAAACAGGGCTTGTACGAAAGTGTCACCAGCTTTTGGGCGCTTTGGGCAGGTTGCGCAAGCGAGGAACAGTGCTGGAAGCTGGTGTAAGTTTTCAGGGGTCACTATTTTGATTCATGCTGAGCTTGAGTTAGTTCGCAATCGCTGAAGAAGTTTGAAGTTCTTGGCGGGCTCGTGTCTGGTACGGAGGAGTCTCGTGGCCAGATTTCCCTGGACAGGCCAAATCGGCAGTGGGACTATCCGTACGTAGCTGAATTTTATCTTGAACTGCACCATGCTCACTACCAGTTCCTCAGATATGCTTGGTCGGTCATCTTGGATGAGGTATTTGTCGCTGGGTGCTGATGCAATTGATTTCAGGCCACCTCACCAGATCATGACCTGGGTTGGTCTTGAGCGTTATGGTTATTTAGAGGAAGCACAGCGCCTTGCGTATCGATTCCTCTATATGTACGTCCCTCGTCATCGTACCCGTTTCGACAGATGGAATGACTTGTTCTCGATCAGGATGACCACGGCTTTCGTTGACTTCAATGGCGTCGTGCCGGAAAAGGTGCAGTGCCTTGATTTCATTACCTAGGCAGATATTCTAATTTCTACTTTCCGCGCAGTTTGACGCTGTCAAGCTGTCCCATTTAGTGGATGCCGAGTACGGGAATCAGGGAATAGACTTTAAGCTGGTCCCTCGTGAGGGCTTCGGGTGGATGAACGGTGAGCAAAACAACCATTTCATCCTGAACCCGACACGCTAACAGTATGTATATAGCTGCCTACCAAGTCGGCTTGTCCTTCCTCTCGACACACATGCGGCGGGCTGTTGCTGCCTGCACAAGTCCTGAGGTATTCTTCGGCAGAGCCGCAAGTGCCGACGTTGCGGCTATCCAGGCCACCGCTGCTGTCGCTGACCCTCTTGACCTTGCCATGGAGAGTCTCAACCTCGGCGCATAGACTTCGTGCCGACGTGCACTGCTACGTGTAGAATGCCTTAATACCTGATTACGATAGTGGGGTTGGGCTGCTAATTCCGGTTGGACATTTGGACTCGATCTCTTTCCTACATTGCCTTTTGATTTACATCCATCTTTATGTGTACCACATGGGTTAATGCACTTTGGGGCTCGATGAGTCAGCTTGAGAACGTCTCTTTGCTGCTGATTGGCTCGTGCATCGTTGATGTTCCGGACGACGCTGAGGGTTCTCTTCCCTCTTCTCGGTTTCCTCACCAGACTATACCCACTAGAACACTCTTTCGAGCGTGAACCCACCCGCCTGCAATTTGAGCTGAGACACCAGCATGCCGTGTCGCCCGACGCTCACATCGTGTTCGCCGACATTCCACAAGTTCCGACGAGTGCGTTTACAGAAGGAAACAAGACGACGTATACGATAAAAACAAGACGACTCTCTTCCTTCCGCCCGCCATCCTTTCGCGCGCACGAGGCCGCCCGCATACGTTCGATCCGACACGCCCAAAGCGCCGATCTTCCCTGGCACGAAGACGAGATCGTCGGACCCGACGTCGAGGACCGCGAAACGCTCCTCGAGCTCGCCAAGATGACCAACAATGCCTACGTCGTTGCGGACGACGCGGCATGGTACAAATTGAGGGACGAATGGAACATTGTGCGTCGTTGCGGTGTGTTCGTGGGTGACGACTGACGTACACTTTAGCGCTATCCGTTTGGTTGGGAACCCGACGCGGACGGGATTCGCGGCTACGTCTTTGCGACGCCCGACAATTCGACCGTCGTACTGTCCATCAAGGGTTCCTCGACGGCGTTATTCGGGACTGGCGGTCCAACGGGAAAAAAGGACAAGGTGAACGATAACATGTTGTTTAGTTGTTGTTGTGCCCGGATCGACTGGACGTGGACGACCGTGTGTGGGTGTTATCGGGGAGGGTGGAAGTGCGACCAGACTTGCCTGGCGGAGGCGCATACGGAGGAGAGTCTGTTTTATCCTATCGGTACAGTGAGTGCGTTTCTTTTGGTAGGCCACGTTTGCGCGACGATTCAGCTGTTTTTGCATAGAATTTATACAATAATTTAACGTATATGTACCCTACGGCCAACATATGGATCACTGGACATTCGCTAGGTTGGTGAGGTCATCGTGCGTGGGTGATCGTGCGGATTACTGACGTGGACGTGTAGGTGGTGGGCTCGCGTCGTTGCTGGGCGTGACGTTTGGAGTCCCGGCGGTGGCGTTCGAGTCGCCTGGGGAGAGGCTTGCAGCTAAGAGGTTACATTTGCCCTCGCCTGTAAGGGACTCGTTCGTCGACGTGCAATGATGCTCCTAACCAACGTGTTTCTTGCAGCCATCGACACATCACGTCACACATGTGTATCATACGGCCGACCCGATTGCGATGGGTGTGTGTAATGGCATCCTTTCCTCTTGTGCACTGAAAGGATACGCCATGGAGACCAAGTAGGTGTTTTTTCCGTCCATCGCGCATGTCACACGACCAACCGCTGTGTGTAATAGGTGTCGTCTTGGCACGTCGATCGTGTACGACACCGTGTCCAATCTCTCTTGGACGGTCGACGTTCGCACGCACGGCATCGTGCACGTCATTGACAATATCCTGAGCAAGCCGTGGTCAGCGAGCATGGAAGTCGGCCGAGAGGTGCCGTTGGCGAAACCAGAAACCGATTGTGTGGTGCGTTTTTTTCCCGTTTTTCGGACGTCGAGTTGCTGAGCCTAGTTGTAGGAGTGCTTTAGTTGGGAATTTGGAGACTTTCCGCCGGAGTCACGATTGATAGAGAGTTGACGTGTGTAGAGTAGAGATATCGTTGCAAATCCGAACTCTTTCTGAGCCATGATCGTGCCCATCGCTGTCACACCACCAAATGCGTTTTCCGCAAAGCTTCCCCCGTCCATCGCAAAGCTGGGGCACGACGAGCTCTTTTTGATCGAGTTGCAAGGCACGCTCGACGTCCAGTGTCCCGAATCGACAACCAAAGATGGACAGCCGATCGGGATGTTGAACATATCCGACATGGTCCGCACGCACACAAGGCGATTTGATGTCACGTCCTCACTTTTTTTTTTATTCAAGAATAAGCCTACGCTCACGATCGGACATCATCTACTCGAAGGCAAGGTGGTCAATCTCCCCAAGCCCCTCGGGGTGCTGCACAAGCACGTTCGGAACGACGGTTCCGGTTCCTCTGCCGCCCATGCTCCATATGATTTAGAAGGTGAAGGCGAGGGGGAGGGCAAGCAGGTCCGGTGGGACGTTACGGCCGTGGTGAAGAAAAAGATTGTGTTTTCGAAGCGGCCCATGCCCGTCGCCAAACCAGTCAGCACGGCTTCTCGTAGGACATGAAGTGGGTGTGCGGCGTTGGGAACACGCGGCTGTGACTCGACCCACCCCTTGACCCAGTGTTTGCCTCCTGTTCTCGGCGTGACTGAGCGAGTGTGTCCATTCCTCTGCGTTGGATCCTGGCTTGGAGCGTGGCAAGGGGACGCCCGGGTACCCTTGGAGATGCTATGCGTTACGGTCTCCATCTACTGTCGTAATTTACATGTCCGCGCGTTGGGAAGTCAAGGGCAGCTCGTGTCAAGCGCAACGTTTTCTCAACGTTGCAATCCTGGCGTGATCCTTTTTTCTCCTTCTGCCGCCATGCCGTAGGGCAGCTGCCACCCACTGCTCGCGTTAAAAGAACTGGTTAAAACCTGCGTGCGACAGAGCCGTGTGCTGATCAAGGCCCCCCAAGTCCTCCCAACCTTGCTGTGCCTTCCTTATCATGATGTTCCAAGCCGTCAAAGAGACGAGCGTACCGCTCTATGCAACCAAGCTGGACCAGTACGGCGACGTCAAGGACATACCCCCAGTAAGCCGTGCATCGCCGATCACCTCTCCCCCTGCTCATGTGCCCTAGTCATCGATCATTCGCCTTTTGGGCACCAACAGTGCGCCTCCAGACGACCAGCGGGAGCACGTGCGCAGTCTACTCGCCGACCCCAAGGCCGAGCTAGAGGCGGTAGAGGAGGACATCACCCGCCTGCAGGCCCGTCTCGCCGACATCCAGCGTCGCAAGTGCGAGCTGACTTCGTACGTCGAGGACCTCGGTGCGCTCCTTTCCCCGATCAAACGGATGCCCCCAGAGATCATGGCACGCGTGTTTGACTTTTGCGGTGACGTCCACGTGCGCGGACCTCATTGCGAGCCCAGTCGGCGTGCACCGCTCCTCCTCGGGGGCGTGTGTCGCAACTGGCGCACGCTGTCCCTCGCCTTGCCCAGGCTATGGACAGCGCTCTACCTCGACCTCCCCACCACCGGCACGTTCGACACACAAGAAGAGATCCTCCACGCCTGGATCCACCGCTCACACCCATTCCCCATTTCGTTGTGGTTATGGAACGACTTTCTGACGGACGACGTCCCCGCCCCATTTCTCCGCCGACTCAGCCACATCATCGCGGACAGTGCAGAGCGCTGGCGGGCCATATTTGTCCATTTCCCTTCAGCCACACGGGACTGGGATCATTTCAATGCGCTCGTGCGCTGTCAGATGCCAGCGCTCGAAGAGCTCGAGATCTCGCCCCAGTGTGTACCCTGGGCTCCGTTCCGGCCCGAGTTTTTGCCCCGTTTGAAAGAGTTGCAGATACCCGCTGGGGCGATGCCAGATAGCCACAGGACGTTGCCGTGGACACAGCTGACCCAGCTGACCCTTCGGGGCGGATACCGACCGGCCGACATCGAGGAGCTGCTCCGCATCCTCACCTGCGCTCCGCTCCTCGCCCACCTCCACGTCGAAATCACACAATACAAGTGTGAGACCAAGTGGGACGGCGCGCGGGAACGCATCTCGATGCCGTGTCTCGCCACCCTCGTCCTCGTCACGATCAGCAATCACGAGGACTGTATCACCCATTTCATGGACGCCGTCACGACCCCGGCGCTGCGCGACTTTCAGCTACTCACGCGCGTCTGGGACACGAGCGGCATGGCCACGAGCTGGTGCCACGACAGCTTCTTGGCGCTCCTCGCCCGCTCCAAGTGTTCCCTCAACCACTTTACGCTCACCGCCGTCGACATTTCGAGCGCGGAGCTGCGTCAGGTGTTGGAGTGCTGTCCGTCGTTGGTCTTGTTGAAACTCAACGGGATGGACGTGCCCTCCCTGATCGCGCCGTTGCTCCAAGACATGATCAACGCGTCGGAGCAGGATCGGAATCTACCCCTTGCACCTTGGCTGAAAGCCATTTCCCTCAGCTGCGAGTCGATGGACGCGCTGGATCACCGGATAGATGATACCGGGCTCACGTTTGAGCAGGCGTTTGCACGGCTCGTGACGTCTCGGACGACGAAACGGGAGCCCAACAGCAAGGTTCTCAAACTGAAATGGATTCACTGGACGATTTGGTGGGGTTGGTGTAGATCTCAGCCTCCAGTTCAGGCCCATCCCCATCCTGAGCTGGAGAGACGCCTCTCGAGACTGTGCGCGGAAGAAGTCGACGTGGGTGTGTCGTCCGCTACGTACAACAAGTACAAGCGCGTCTCCTAGAGTCGTAGAGGTTCACTGGCCGGTCCAGAGAGCAATCCCTGATCTTGACCAAAAATAAATATTTTTTGGACATGTAACGATACATACTCTTACACGTGGAACTAATGCATAGTACATGATAACGTACAGAGTCCGAGCACGCATTCAATCGCGTTGAGAATGAGTTACATCTTACACGTGCAAAAAGAGAAGCTTGGAAAGGCAATGTGAAACACAAGGCAGACTCATTGATAAGACAAATGAATAAGTTGCGTACTAAGATATCTCGGCATGGGGAATGGGCGCGCCAGGTCATATGGTTACTCTGCGACATGCAGGTGATACGACACCACTGTACGTGTCATCAAATCAGACGCAGAGCAGGACAAAGATTAAGGAACGGACAACGTTCATTAAAAGTTTGAAGATGCAAACAATCCAGAGCCATGTGATATGGGTGCTGCAAAGGGATGACTCGAAACCGGAACAGGGACAAATGAGATAAGTTAGTTGAACCCGTCGAAATGGCCCTTGAGAATTCTCTCTCCCATTGGAGAAGGTGCACGACGACGAGGAGTGTGCTCAGAGACGGTTGCTGAACGTCTGGTTTTGCGAGAAGGTTGCATAGTGTTCATGATGGGTGGGGCATACTTGGGAGGGGGCTGGGGGCTGCCGGGTTGGGGTATATCAACCGCGGGCTACGAAAAATCGGGTGAGTTTGAAGGGTGCAAATACAATGAGCAAACACACCTTTCCGAGTTGACCACCTAGGGAGAGGCGCTTGAGGACATTGACACCCCGTTCGTGATGAGGCTCCGACGGTGCAAATTGGGGATGGAATCGACCGGCGGTGCTAGCGCGACGAATGTGCTGAGTGTGTGGAGTACGTTCATCAAACGGTTCGTCTGCAAGAGTGTCAAGGAAATCGAACGATGAGAGGACACGCCGCTCCACACCTTCGAGAAGGGGAGGAGGGACAAACCCACGGAAGGGGAAGGTTGCAGGCGGTTTTGTGGGGGATGATTGGGTCAAAAACTGGAAGATTGGGGAACTGGACGAGGCAGAAATGCGCGTATTGGGTAGATTGTTTGGGGTGAGAAGGGGAGGAGACGAGGTGGACGAATTGGACGAGTCAGAAGAGAATGACGTGGAACGATGACGGAGATTCTGCGTAGAGATTGGGATTGGCTTGGAGTGCTGGACGCCGTCGTGGACGGTCTGGGTGGTGGTCGTGTTCTGGTTCATTGCGGGGCACGTTCAGGAGAGAATGGAGAGAGATAAGGAAATGTTATTTCACTCTTTCCTTTATAAACACCCCGACATGGCAATCCCCGGTTTGTCAGTCCTAGCACGTGTTCTGATCCAATTTCATCACCGTATCACCCCGCGGCGCCGCATAAAAACCTGGTACCCGCCATTCCAGGCCATTCCCCGGATTTCCGCTCGACATTTGACAGTGACGTCAGGAACAATGTTCAAGTGGGTCCGCGCAGAACATTTTCGTTCCATTTGGCTGGGTATCTAAAATGCATCCCACGGAGGACATTGTCTCGGTGCCGCGTCTCCAGAAATAACGGGCGTAGAGACACTGCCTAGGGTTTCCATCAGGTTCAGGAAAGGTTATCTGAATATTCCCAGATCCGCGATTCCTACGCGATATGTGAAAAATACGGCAATCCAGTGGTTTTGCTATTCTCATCCAGCAGCTAGACTGCCATTATTATCAAGCCCCCCCATCAGAATTCCAGAACCATTCTGCTTCCGGACTAGTACTAATGGTAGATTTCTAAAGGCCGATCGGTTAGCTCCTGTGTGGCCTGATATCGTCCTGTAATAATGTTTCACCCCTCAGGCTTATCGACTCATCATAATACGTCCGCCATCCCTGCATTCCACACCAAAATTGGTGGTGTCTTGTGACCCAGTGAGCTGGCGTAGACTGACTACCATATAGAAACCTCCGCTCGCAGCCGGATTGAAAATTCAAATTGCTCAATGATCATGATCACGGCACGACATATCTTAGGAGTACAGGACAACACCTTGCTGCCACTACCTCTCATGAGAGAGAGACCCTCAGGTTCTTGTTTATTATGCGGGACCTATCTCTATATTTTTTGACGGTGAGAGGCGCACGTTCAAGTTCATGATACCCTCCTCTGTTTCAGATTATTCAAATGCAAAGCGACTCCATCAAGGTCATTCACTGGGCATCGAACCGTATCCGAGGATCAAGCTGAAGTTCGACCCGACCAACGACGCTTATGGGAGCAGCGAGCCAGAGTCATGATGCGGCGGCACTTGAAGGACGGGACAACACGGGTGTTACATCACTCTTGGCAGGCTACTCATTTGCCACTCGCATGATCGTCGTCGTCGTCATGTCTTGGATCCTGATGAATTGGCTCTGTCACTGATCAGCATCAGCACACGATAATTAATCCATCATCGTATCAGCATGTCTAGATTTGAACGTTGAGCGCTCTCAGAGACCCTCAGGTTCTTGTTTATTATACGGGACCTATCTCTAATAAATTCACAGGCGAGTCGCTATATTTTATTTTTTGACGGTCAAGGTCCTCCAAGCCATCTGCCTTCACGATGCCCTGCTCTGTTTCACTAGTAGATTATTCAAATAATGCAATGCGGCTCTGAGGGGCGAGTTCACTCAACATCATCAATGTCACCCACTGGGCATCGAACCGTATCCGAGGATCAAGCTGATGTTCGACCCGGCCAACGACGCTTATGGGAGGGGCGAGCCAGAGTCATGATGGAGACACTTGAAGGACGGGACACCACGGGTGTTACATCACTCTTGGCAAGCTGCTCATTTTCCACTCGCATGATCGTCGTCGTCGTCATGTCTTGGATCCTGATGAGTTGGCTCCGTCACTGATCAGCATCAGCACATGATACTTGATGCATCATCGTATCAGCATGTCTAGATGAACGTTGAACGTTGAATGCTAATCGATCCCAAGCGTTTTTTGCCAACACTTGCGGCCCAATATCGATCGACCTCGTCACTAGCGAGTGCAATGGGTGCCTATCAGTTAGGTCGAGTGAAGTTACGCCCATTCTTCAGCTTTGGGGTACATCTGATCTGGGGCGCCACACTGGCAGGTCCCCGCCCCTTTTGTTATAAACTGGCTCCGTCCGCATGTCACTTGGGTATTTCCAAAGCGTTCAAAGAAGAATTGGTCCGTGGGAGCTATTCCTCTGCTCCACACTCGCAGCGTCTCAGACTTTCACTTGGCACTGATCTGGTCGAGAGGACGCCTTGACACGGGTTCATGCGTACCACCACCTACGTTTGCAACTGAGTCCACAAAGGTCTGCAACCAGATCTGACCAAGAGATTTCCCATGCGGCCTTCCGAGCCAAGCGTCCCTGAAAATCGCACAATCTGGTCTAGCAAATAGAAATCCATATTCAAGGTCACGCATTCCTCCAGAGGACACCAGAGGACACCCAAGCCCCAAGAAACGAGGTCGACGAGTGCTCACTATCTTCACCACCCTCCCGAATTCACTCCCTCTCCGCAACGCGCGAAGTCGCCTAAACCATCGCGTCCCTTCCTTGTTTCGTCACTGCCCGAGTGTACCGAAATTCTCTGCATCTTGGACATGGCCAACTCGAATCGATCATCGCTCTGACTAAATTCATGATCACGAGGTCGATGGTATACCTATCGTACGTTCAATGACACGTCGAGACGAGGAGAGAATTTAGGCGTCCAACAATGCTTTTCGTCGTCCACTGGAAGCCAGGAGATAATGCGCATTTTTCTCCGTCGATCGTGTGGGTATCTAGCCTGGGCTAGACCGCGATGAATGCAGGGGGCGATGTCTGAGGGGAAAAGTTGATTGCAGTAGGTTTTTGGAAAGTACGAACGATGGAATCGGCGGCGACAGATATTGTTTCGAGGTCGGTCGGTTCGAGCGGAAAGTGGGCGGGTAAAAGTCATCGTAATCGGCTCGAGAGAGCCGTATTAGTAGATGACATGAACAATGGAAACCTGGAACAATGGAGAGTGGCGACTGCGTCATATATGATTTTGTGAAGTGTTAAAGACAAAGGCGCACGGATGTAGACGAACGGGCATCTGGCGCATGCTCACTACGTTATCGTTGTCGGTAAGTAAGGGAACCAGAGTCCTTACAATCGCACCGCATCTGGACAAAGCAATATCCAATTGTGTCACGCGATTCCAGATGAAACATCTAGATGCGCGTTGGTATCCCAAGAAAAAGGAACATACGCATGCGCTTGTGCAGCCGGATAAATATGGAAGGACGAAACGAAACGGGTTCGACGGGTTCAGTAGAAGGGGGCTGACCGACTTCCTCTGGTGGCGCGGGTCAGGAGACAAAAGTTGATACAAGAAAAGGGTGACGCACCACTTGAGTGCAGCAACGTATGATGCAGCAAATATAGAAATACGGCACACCGGGCCAAAAGCAAAATACTGGGATACATCTTCGAGGAGTTCACTTGCCGCTCCGAGGAGCGTATCCACACGCATGAATCATGTATTAGAACCCGAGAGCGATGGATATAGATGATGAGTGAGCGCTCGAGCTACGTGGGAGACGACAGCGGATGATCAATGGAGGGAGGGGTTTATATACCCCAGGTACTCATGCATATGATAAAATAATGGTATGCTAAGACGGAGTGTGATGATGAGTGATGACGACGGTTGCTGTGCTCCAACATCATGATCCATCCACTGGCAGTAAGTAGGAGGACGCTTCGACATGTGACGGGTCAACAAATTTGCTTGTTTTAACCACGACAGCGACCGGACGAACGTCGTTCCACCCTTGTTTCTTCAGACGTCCCAGCGCCGACTGCTGAACGACGTCCACATGTTCCGAGGCCCACGGTTTGCGTTTCTCAGCACAAAACGTACTGTACGGTGTGACTCGTAATGAATGTACGTAGAACAGCACAAAGAATCCGCCCACCTTGATCATTATACCCGTCGATCCAATCCTGACGGTCGATGCGCGCATGTCACGCCGTACAAGTGCGATTGTGATGCATGTGAAGCCCTGTAACGTTGATGCATTTCAACGGTTCCTCGATCCGTCCATAGGGAACAGACAGACCTCCGTGTGCCCAATTATTGCGAACCCATCTGGGGCACCCTGCGGACTGAAATCTGCCTCTGCCTTGGCAAGGGCATCGACGGCGCTCGTATATTCCGGAGAAGCCTGGGATGACGTGAGTAGAATGTGCGTCGACGCGGGGGACGCACGCACCTCGTGAGCGGACGCGAGACGGGACCATCCCCTTCATACGCCGGGTCAAGTTCCATAGCCTGACCCCCCAAAAAATCGACCATCGTGATGTACCGCTCAGTTCAGCTTGGAACGACGACGCATTCATTCAAAATATGACCTGGCGTGCATCCCCGCAACGCTGACGGACGCACGCGTCCGAGGGTCGAGACTTGGACTCGCTTTTCATGGGCGAAGAAAGCATTCCCATCTGCTTTGCAGTGAGCTCTATCGCGATCGATGGCGTCATCCTTGTGTTTCTGGGAGACGAGTCCATGGGACTTCTGGTGCAGAGTGGAAGAGGAAACCGATTCCAACCTGGCCAGTACGCCAAGCTTACAGGTCACCACTCCAAGCTTTGGCGCTTTTGGTGGCTGCTGGCGGGCGCAACTCCAAAGGCTGGACAAACGAGACGGCGATCGAACTCCAGTGGAGATAACCAGCTGGCCATCGCGACAACGGTAGCTCCAAGCTTTGGCTCACCTGGCGGCTGCTGGTGGGCGCAACTCCAAAGGCTGGACAAACGAGACGGCGATCGAACTCCAGTGGAGATAACACGCTGGCCATCGCGACAACGGTAGCTCCAAGCTTTGGCTCACCTGGCGGCTGCTGGCGGGCGCAACTCCAAAGGCTGGACAAACGAGACGGCGATCGAACTCCAGTGGAGATAACCAACTGGTCATTGCGATAACGGTAATTCGAACAGGTTTCCAAATCATGATGGTTGTGATAATGAAAGGCGGATATGATGTCCAACGTGCCTTGGGATTAGAGATAAATAAACTTCGAGATAGTAGAATAGCGCTAAGAGTACACCACAAGGTGAACCAGAGAAAAAGCTCTGGCATGTGGCACTAGTGAATGAATGTAGTATGAATGAGCGTGAGATTCAGATAATACGTGCCTGGGTGTTCCGCATCGAAAATCGGAGAATAAAGATATCCGCAGGGAGTAAAAGTGGAGCAGGAGGGAAATTGTGATCATGTACATTGGCGCATACTGCACGTGTGAGAAAAAAAGGAAGGGGAATCGAATAATGAACAAAATGGACTGATGGCCAATCAATCTAAAAAGGCGAGTTCACACAATCTGCGACTCTCGGCATCCTGAATGTCCTTTGCCTCCCTGATAATGCTTCCTATACTGTGTATGGTGGGGTCAATCGCTGCCCTCGGTGCCTGAGTAGGGGGGAGATCTGCGGTGGAAAGTGCACTTGAGCTTGGCGCCCTGAGGCTTCCCGCTACGGAACGACGGAGATTGGAGAGGGAACGAGTCCCAAATCTAGATAACGAGGACCCAACAACCATGCGTGGTCGACCGCCTGATTCGCTCGTACGACCACGATAAGCAGGGAAGCGGATGTTTTCTTTTTCGGGCATATGAGAGTGGCTTGATTGCGACTCTAGTGTTGACCCTGGATAATGTGACGAAAAAGTAAACGAAACAGGACTCTCCACAAATATGGGGGAAGGCGGTGGCTCGAGCGAACTAGATACGATGACTGGAGGGTTGGGTGGTGACAGCAGGGGAAGTGGTGTAATTGGTCCTTGCTCCGAGGGTTCCTCATGTAAGACATCGAGGTATGAAGAGGTTGACAACCGAGGAACTGAACTACAGAATGAAGGTCTGCCCGCAGGAGGGAGATCCGTCTGCCCCTCGCCCGATCGGCGTGAAAAATTGACATCGAAAGGAGGGACGAAAGATGAAGGCGGCCTCGTTCCCTGCAAGTATGGGGGAGCTGGGGGTCCACACTCCGAATCGCTACTCTCGGAGGTTCGGTTCACAGCCAACCAACTCGCCTTGAACTGTTCCGCTTCGGTTGATCCATGGAAAGTTATGCTAATCGGTGACGGGACGCAGCCGAGACGCTCATCTCTCTCCCGTTCCTGTTCGCTTAAATCTTTGGGAGGGAGGAGTCCCCGTTCTCGGAGAGCAGCCTCTCGACGTTCTTTAGAGATAACGCTGTTCGGGAGTGTTGGGGAGACTGGGATCGTGGATCTGGGAGAACGGGGCCCTTGCGTGGGTGGACCCAAGTCACTCGGCAATGTCCGCGCGGATGGCCGAGATCGCAGTTGGGTGTTAGATCTCGAGGGAATGGAAATGTGGAGTTTCGACGTTACACGGCGGATCAACGTCGATTTCGCGGGGGGTTGAAGAGCGTCGACGGAATCATTGGGATAGGTGACACTGGGTTAAACGATGAGAACCGAAACAATATGTATTTGACGAAATGAACGTGGATAGGTATACGCACATCGCAACGCCGGGCTTTGAAGGTTTCCCGGATGGCAGCTCAGGATGACTTGGGTGAGGTGCCTTGTCCAAGGTGATGGCTATATGTGTACTCTGTGGGGTCTTCTCGGGCGCTCCGAGAGATTTTTTTCCATTCTCGGGGATGCTGAGGAGACGTTCCCCGGACCTACGCCCATTCTTGGGAACGGGGACATGAATGATGTGAGGTCGGTCTCGCTCCGGCGACGAGTCGTCGCTGTCTTCCTCATTTGATGAGGGAAGGGTCGGGACCGGATGAGAACGAAGACGAAACCGGCGAAAGGGATCGAAGAAAGGCATGGGTAAAGGATGGGTCCAGGATGAGGTGGGGAAGGGAGGGACAGGTGTACGGGGGTGGGAAGGAGAATTAGGAAAGTATATAAAAGTGGGGCAGGGAGCGCCAGCGTGACCAAGTTACTGCAACCGAGGGACAACCGAAAGTCAATGGAGAAGGTCCGAGGTTGTGAGGGATGGGAGTCGTAATAAATTACGGGCGAATCCGACACCCATGAGGCTGACCAGAACCAAAGGGCCCAAGTTCTTCGTGTTCGCCGCTGGAGCCAGCGCAGACATAGGCCGTCACTCGCAGCTTTGGGGTGCTTCGAGGTGAAGAGATGAAATCTCATTGTATCAATGTCGCCCCAATTCGGACGATTGCCATTCTCGACATGGATCAGGCGACCGCATCAACACAGCACGCTACCTACGCCCGCTCGCTTGGGCATACACAGACCTCTGAAACACCGTGGCGCTCTACCAGCCGATCCGTTTCGGAAGCGATTCTACGCCAGGGATGAGTACTTTTCTCGGTGCTTAGAAGAGTGCAACCAAGGGACCGTATCCCGTGGCGTGACAGGTGTACATGTCACTTGGTCCCAACTTGATCCCACGTCCGCTCAATCATACCCCGTACGGCTGGCGTACTTCTCTCTTGCATCATCTCAGGAGGGTTTGATGATCACTCTTGTTAATCGAGGGGGTGCATCCGTGACAATCGTGTGTCAGATCCACGGCACTCCTGCGAGGTAATCGACAAGAATAGTTACTCTGTTTCAAAGGGTACACATCGCATCCGGGCGTAGCAAGGAGTACAGCTAGTCTACGGATTAGTAGAAACAATTGTCTTTTCAAGCGTAGAGATCAAGCGGGCTCTGCTCGTCCTGTGCCAAATGCCCACGTGGGAGCCCGCTTCCATACTCTGACTTTGCAGCGCATTCTCATGTCAAATAACTTCGAGCAATGTCGCTGTTCAAGCCATATGCCTCGACAATCACTGCGAAACCTGAACAGCCTGCAGTAACCGAATTTGACATCTTGAAGTCAGCACACAAGTAAAGTTACACACATTTTCCGGTGTGCACAGACTAAGTCGCCAGCCTCCAGGTTCCTCCGCGACGACGCAGGAGTAGAGGGCAGCACGTCCTGGAACGATCAGCTCGCCAAAAAGTACTACGATAGCCTCTATCGTGAATTCGCGATCTGCGATCTCAAGCATTACAAGTCTGGTAATGTCCGTCGTCTTGCCATCCTCTCTGAATCATACAACCGCACTGGTCTTACGCAGGATATCCCCAGTTTGCTCTGCGCTGGCGCACTGAATCGGAAGTTCTCGCCGGAACGGGAGAAACATCCTGCGCAAATACCCGGTGTGAACATCATCGACCACCTTCTTCCCCCGATCTCTCGACCCTCGAATTGCCTTTTGCTTACGAAGAGCACGGAGAGCAGAAGGAAGCGCTTGTGAAAATTGTGCTATGTCCGAGATGTGTGCGGAAGTTGATGTGGAAACGAAGGCATGACAAGCGTGACGCCAAGGAGAAGGGTGTGGAGCAAAGAATGATGAGCGACTCTGAGCTCATAGCTGAAGAGTCAGAGAGACGACGCCGACGTTCTCGATCGCGGTCCCCACCAAGACGACCACGACAGTAATAGTGTCATCTTTGGCCCAGGGTCGAGTAGATTATTTGTTAGTTTCGGCGCATCTTAGTGTGTGCATTTCAAAGTCCGTTGTACGCGACGACGGTGAGGTCACCCAAGTTGTGAGTGTTCCCATCATAGGATTCCGGCCCGTCAACATGTCCACTCCCGCGCCGACAGCCCTGCAACCGGTGGAGCGCCAGGACATTCACAAGTCTTGTCGCACGATCGAGACTCTCCTGAGTGTTCTGAACGACTACTGCGAAGCCGCGAGTGCTTTTGCAGCGCTACAGAAAAAGCTCTCAAAAGCCCTCAGGGATGCTGCAGGATTGAAAACTAACGCGCAGTTTGCAGGTGAGTTCATTCTCAGCGTTGCAGGTGATCTCCAGTCGTGAACCGTCGCGTTATCAGCCAATGCTTTCGGTGCGAGTTCCAACATCCTCGAGGTCTTGGCAGACGTCGACAGCAAGTTTGCAAAGCTAGTTGAGAAAGAATCCCATAGTATCAGCTCAGAGGTCAAGAAATGGCTCAAGAAACTGGCGGTCAGTTCTCTTCCGACCATCAGGAACTCGACTACAGTCCTTTGCAGAGAGACGAAAAGGCGCACGACCAGCGCATGAACGAGTCCAATGCTCGTATCAAGCAAGCTGGTAAATTATCCCCAATCGGACAGAAGCCGTGCATTCCTAACTGTTCTGCTTAAAGGTCAAGCCTATGAAAAGAAGTCCAAGAAAGGGACCAAGGATGCGGGCGAGGAGCATGCTCGTTACATCAATCTGCTCAGCGTCATTGGTCCTGAAATGTCTCAGGAGAAATAGTGAGTCTTCGCCATATGTTCCAAGATCTCGACGTGAGTGACCACCTCGCATCCAGCAACCACGCTGTACATGTCACTCAACAAAACACCTTGGTGACGTTTAATGTAGCCGCAAGTCTCTCTCGCATAGCAGATGCCGAGTGGACTCGTACTTGCGAGTGCATGCGCCGCATTTCTCCCAACATCGGATCGCTTGGAGAATGGCGTTCCCTTTGCGAAGGGGCATGCACCGGACCTCTTCCCGATGGCCTACCGGAGGTGTCTTCTGAACCCCCTACGCAGGCCCCTATCGCTCCGGCAGTTTCAGAGTGGGGTCTGAATGGTCTTTCCACGCCAGTCCGTAGATTGCTCCCCGTTCCCCCTAGCAGTCCAGGATCGGTCTCTGCATCCGTGGCAACATCGTTTGATCCACCACGTTTACCGTTCAGTACGGCTACTCAGAATCAGGGTTCAATCAATTCGATCACCACGCTCTCTGCGTTCCCTTTCCCGCCCACCCACTTCCCTGTACCTCTGGCCATGAACGAGGCAGAGTTACAGCGGCAGCAAATCCAGCTTCAATGTCTCCAATCTGTACATTCTCGCGCCGGCAGTCCTAACCCCACTCAGTCAAATGGTGTCTTAGCTCCACCCGCTCTGATTTTGTCCGACTCTCCCAAACTGATGGCAGCCGCCGACTTCCCGGGATCGCTCGCTCTGGATGCCTCCAGGTCGTCACCCTCTTCACTGGTGACTCTGTCCCCGTCATCGTCCCATCAGTCTCCCTCAGTCGCGCGTACTCCAGAAGCGCCACCTAGACCTGAACCGTTGACCTTCTCGCTGGAGGCCATCAAGCCGATAGCGTCAGGAGGGGATGTGAAGAAACCAAGACGTCCCTCCTTGATCGCTCGGGTGCCCCCTCCCTCAGATAAGCCCCTCAGACCGATATCACCTTTCAAGAGGGCGGGACATTCTCCAACCGAGAAGGAATTTGGGGTTAATGCAGACAACAGCAGAAGTGCATTCAAAAGCCATAGCGTCGATGCCGCGAAGAAGAATCTTGAACGTGCAGAGTCCACTCATAGCACGGGAGCCCATGTTGCGGCCTTACGCAATAGATATACCCGAGCGGTTCGTTGTTCTCTTCGGTTCTAATCTATCTATTCACAATTTCCTTCAAGGTTGACGCCCCGTCACAGGGGCCGAAAGATATCCCTCGGTTACCGCTGAGCGTTTCTGAGATTGCATCTCGATACCAACCAGTCGACGAGCCCATGTCTCCACGCTGGACCACATCCCCTATCGTGGACCGTTTCCCACCAGATACCCCTGCACGCACGTCCGCATGGGATTTGCCTGTCGAAGAGAACGAGATACGAAAACGCAAGCAACGCATCGAAGAATTGGCCGAGCTCGAGCTCAAGGAGAAAGAGTACGAGCTTCGGCAACGAGAACGCGAACTCAACCAGCGCGCCCGCGACTTTGAACGCGATCGACTTCAATTCCTCCATTCCCGTCCTGAACCGGGCAACGCCAGCGACGGACCCAAAGGTCCGAGGAACAGTCCTTTCCAACACAAGCGCGGTTCCAAGAGCGTCACGCACATCAACCTCCCGTCGATGACGAGCAGTTCGGGCGTCTCGCCGCGCCCGAGCACCTCGCATTCGCCCACGCGCTTGCCAGTCTTGCCACCGAAAGATCACGCCCCGTTTTGCGGCTGCGACACGTGTTCGGTGAGCAAGTACAAGGAGACGGATGCGTGCCCATCGCCGCGCGACCTTCGTCCACCCGAGTCTCCCATCCTTCTTCGTCCTGAAAAGCCAAAAGGGTGGATCCGTCGGTTGAGTATGCCATCCGTCAACATGGCGTTCTCTCTCGATGCCAAGAAGAACGCCAGCGCGTTCAGTCTGAAAGCAGGGTTACCCCTTCCGGCTGAGAACGGTCAATTGCGGAAGCAAAGTTACGACCAGGGCATTAGCAATCGGACCGTGACAGGGATCGGTCGATGAAGAAGGGCCGCTCTTGGATATCCATTGAATTCATTATACCTCGCCTCTCCGTTTATGGTTTTCGTCTACTCTACTTGTTGATACCCACCATCTTAGTTTCGATCTAGTTGCCGTTACTCACGATTATGACGACCCGTTGACGCATTTAATAGTTATGATTCGTTTTAAATGATATTCGCGTGGTATACATGGGCGCTCGCGCGAACGTGAGCAAAACTAGATCTATCTTGGTAACCAACTTGTTGGTATCGTCAAACACGCAAGAAAGCACCCATTTCCGACACAACTCCTGCTCAATCGCAGTACCCACATCACCTCTTCACCGTCCCCCTTTCTTTTTCTTATTCTTGGCGCCGGCGTTGTTGCCCTTCTTGGCACCTTTTTTGGCCGTCTGGCCGCAAGCGTCTTCTTGTTCTCCTTCCTCTCCCCCCTGCGCATCAGTAGGATTGTCTGTCGCAGATTGCTCAGTGGTCGAAGGGGGTTCTAGCGCTGCGGGAGTCGGCTCGGGAGCCGGCGGCTCCGTCGTTCCCTCGGAGGGAGGAGGAATAACGAGGGCAGACTCGGGCTCAACTGCGCCGTCCGCTGACGCCCCGAGCGCCCCCGCCGTTGTTTGCTCTTCCGCGGCAAGCGCACCCTCGCCCGTCGACTCAATCGCATCGAGTTCGATCTCGTTCTTCCCACCCCCACCAAACAAGCCCATTCCCATTCCCCAGCTATTGGAAGACGGTTTGGGCATGGAGAAGCTGCCCGACCCCCCAAAGCCTCCGAATGTCGACGAGAGCGACTTGGAGGCGGTGGTCACGGTTTCGGTGATATCCTTGGCGCTGGTGGTGATGCCGCCCGACCCAAAGGCTCCAAATGTCGACGAGAGCGACTTGGATGCGGAGGACACGGTTTCAGTGATCTCCTTGGCGCTGGTGGTGATGCCAGACTCTCCCCACGAGTTAAAGTTCGAGTTCCAACCTGAATCGCCGAATGTTTGCTCGCCGTCGGCTTGTTCGGTGGGCGCGTCGTCGGGATCGAAGCCGAACACGCCACCGCCGGCTCCTGTGTTGGTGACCTCGAGGTTCTCGTATGTCTCTTGGGTCGCGGACGCCTCGATCTTCTGTTCAAATTCCGTTTCGACCACCTCTGTGGTGAAACCAAACTCTCCGGGAGTCCCAGAACCGAGTTGGTCAAGTGGGACGGTATCGGCAGGGGTGTGTCCGGCGAGTGGATCGTTAAACTTGAAAGCGTCCTGGTGATGGGATACGTCTAGGGCCAGTCCCTGCGGCGGGATGACGAGCGGTTCCTGATATGCGTCTGCGTGCGGGTCCGTGAAGAACGAGCTCGGGGCGTCGCCCAGGGCTGGGGTAGCGGGTTCGAGTTCGTGAGGCGTCATTTTGAACGAACCAGGGCCCACGGATCGCGCTGATGTTGGGTAAGGAGACGCAGCGGGAGTGGCTGCCTTGGATTGGGATCCCCAGACGGAGGTGAGCGCGTTCGAGAGCTGTCCTGGGCTCTTGCCGACCGTCGTATCGGCAAGGTCGAGCGGTGTGGTGGGCTTGGTCGCGTTCTTGGCCCCCTTTTTCCCTTTGCCCTTTGACGGGGCAGCCGCAGCGGCAATCTTCTCTCGTTCGGCTTGTTCTCTCTCAGCCTGTTGTCTCTCGGCATTTTCTCTCTCGATCCTCTCCCTTTCAGCCCTCTCTCGCTCAGCCTTCTCTCGCTCGCGCTCGGCTCTCTCTCTCTCGATCCTCTCCTTTTCAGCCCTCTCACGCTCGCGTTCGGCTCTCTCCCTTTCAACCCTGTCTCGCTCAGCCCTGCCTCGATCGGCCTTTTCGCGCTCGCGTTCGGTTCTCTCTCTCTCGAACCTCTCCCTTTCGCGCTCGCGTTCGGCTCTGTCTCTGTCTCTGTCGAACCTCTCCCTTTCAACCCTCTCCCTATCGTATTTCTCGCGCTCGGCTCTCTCCCTCTCGAGCCTCTCTCTTTCAGCCACCACCCTCTCCCTCTCAGCCCTGTCTCTCTCCGCCGCTGCCCGGTCTCTCTCAGCCGCATCCCTTGCTCGCCTCTCCTTCTCCGATTCCGTGCGCGACAGGGACGCGTACGAACTCGAGAGTTTCGACGCCGAAGAGACCTTTCGGTCACGCTCGACGTGGGCGACAGACGAGGACACGCGCGACGCAGAGCTGGAGACGGTGCGTTCGCGCTCAACCTCCCTGCGCTCGGCGTAGATGGACTGTGGCTGGTGATGGTGATGATGTTGCGGCTGTGGTTGCGACAACGGTGGTTGCAGCTGCGCCTGCGGTGGTGGTGGCGGTAGCGATTGGGACTGGTGATAGGACTGAGCGCGGGAATGCGTGGATTGGGACGTGGAGACGGAACGACTGAGGCTGACCGCGTCCATGAAAGTCGCATCGAGTCGTCCCAACCCCTGTGGGGTCTTGGCCCCCGATCCGATAGAGTCCTGAGAATGGGTGCGGGAGGGAGCGACGGACGCGGGCCGAGATGGGGCACGCGACGCATTGCGAGAGGGGCCAAAGTCGTCTTCAGAGTAGGTATCGGTGTCGTCTTCGTCAGCGCGATGACCGCTTTCGCTGTACACGATGGACGCCGGGCCGCTGTGAGAACGTTAGTCCGAAAAGGCCCTCGCCCCGGCGACGACGGAAACTCACTACTTGGTCCTTCCCTGAGTGGGTGAAACGATCAATAGGGCGTCATGAAATGGAGCTGCATATACGTACGTTGTCGTTCCATTTTATCCGCGCCTTGAACTCCGTCAGGCCGAAATGGATCTCGACGCTAAAGACGATGGTCCAGTAAGTCTTGCCGTTCCTCCCCGACTTTGGTTCCGCGCTTCCGCTGAGCGGCGACAGATCCGCGCGGACGACGCAGAGCGTCCCATAGTCCTCTGAGGGATAAGGTTAGCCGCGAGCCAGACGACGTCCGTCTAGAATATACCATGATTCCGAAGGATCCACGGAGGGATCATATCACCGCCGCGATAACACCATATCTCCACTTCAAACACGGAGAGAGTGGATAGATTCGTCAGTTCGGTACAATATTTGCGTGTGAAGACGTTCGATTCTTTCACTTTCACGCTCTGCGACGGACAATGAATAGGGGGAGGAAGCGATGGAACGAAAGGCCTTACTCTCGCGAGAATACAATCGAACGCGTCTGGGAGAAGTTGGGGCCCTGAAGGGAGTTCGCAGAGCCTCTCCTTTCGTGACACGTGTTCCGGATCATTAGGATCAAACTCCCGTAGATACTCCACGCCATACATGAACTTGGACACCCTTGCCGAGACATGGTGGTCACAATAGAAGCCAAGGGCTCCGTCAGCTACAGCCTTGGACCTAAAATGGGAAGCTGTCAAGCACCACTCAGATGCGAGAACCAATGGGAGTGATTCACGTTTGATTGTCCGGCCGACTGACGGTGATCTTCATGGGCATAAGGCGCTCTTGGAGTTGGGAAAACAGCCAAGGGCTGGCAGCGAATCCTCCCACCAACCACACGGACTGACGAGAATGAAGACGTGTGGCTCCAATCAACATGTGGATGGACCTACTTTGATCATGCCCTGGGATGCCACGACCTGAGCCTTGATGGACGTTACGGCGGCTTGTATAGATGGCTCGAATAGCTCCGCAACCTCCGCACTAAGTTGCTGTGAGTTGAGAAACGTACTGTGAGAAGAAGACATACCCCAAGAGCTTGAGAGATCCACCGCGTATACCCACAGGCATATCCTTGTCGAGTGGCGAACCAAAGGGAACCCATTGAATGTCGTTCTTATCACGGAACAGTCGTTTGGTTGTTTCGTCGAATCGTTTGGTGATGTGATCGATAGAGTCGGGGGATCCGTATTTGGAGGTCTTGAGTTTCTCTGACGCAGGGTGAGCTTCATCGAAGCTCGTAAATGGTTCGACGTACCCGCCAAGAACTCTCTTGCCCTCCGACTGACAAAGACCGATCCTGCGAATATACCTGTCAAGCCCAATTTAGTCAATGCACAACGTTTTTCAGCATGCATCGGACTGACAATCCGGTGGCGCGACTTCCTCGATTACAAGTGGATTTGTGCCCCGCACAGCATAGGAACTGATGTCGAGGGTGCCACCGCCTGCGTCAGCGACCAGGAAGCCACTGGATGGATTCTAGGGCAAAGGGGATGAACGGATTCGAGTCGGAATGAGCAGGCCACGCACCGAGAGGACGTCCGCTGCAAGTCCGCTTTGGACGCACGCGTGAAGACTTGCCTCGCCTTCCGTGACGAATCGGATCCGCGCGCGTCCCTCGTCGGTGTCCGGGATCAGACCGCCGTAGACCGCCGCACGACGCATCCTGGTCTGCTGTGCCCCCTCCCAGCCGTTTGGGTGGCTGAGAACGAACTCGATGGAGTGTTCGACGGCTTGCCACATGGCTTTGCCGTTTGCATGGGTATCGACGATGAAGCTGCGGGTGCAGCGGAACAAGTAATGCAGAAAGTCGCCAAACACGTCGACGGGGGATTTGTTGCGCGGAAGGCGGCTGAGCCGCATTCCGTTCATGTTGAGTTTCATGGACTTGGGCCTCAGCCGCAGCTTGAATCTGTGCGGGGGATGAGGACGAGCTGGCAAGACGAGATATGACGTACAGTTCTGCTTTGATCCAGCATTCGTCTTCTGCTTGCGAGGAGATCGACGCGTTATCTGCCTCTGCGCCGGCAAACATGACGTTTCCCTCTCTGTCGTAATAGAGAACGGATGGGATCTTGCTGTTCCCTGCAACGTGCTCCTGGCCCGGGAATCTGCCCTGGGCGATGGGGAAATACGCGGCGGGGGCGGGGGAGGACCTACCGAGTGACGCCATGAATTTTTGGTATCTCGCCTGGTTCGAGTATGGCGTAGGATACGCCGCTAAAGGTTGTGCCTACATCGAGGGCGATAACGAGGGAGCGCGTGGGCCCGGTGTAGGGCTTGCGCATGTCAGAGGTGGACTTCATCGTGGGGGTTGCGATGTAACCCGATCATTGACGGAGATGCACAAATGCGGCTGCCTCGAGGCGGGTGCACACGCAAGCCCTTGCTTAAATCTCCACCTCGCTAACGATCAGCGATTATCGTTATCCGTCCCAGCAGGCTGCCGCAATGCTCCCTGTCGCTAACCTCCATCTCAGAGACCTCTACGAAACAACCGTCGAGTTCTTTGCCCTCCGCAGCCCCGCCTTCCCCTTCCGCTCCCTCAGCAGCGACGACTCCGACTCGGACCACGAGCACATCCCCCTCACACCCCGCGACCTCTCCCCGGTCCCTGACCCCGTGGACCGGCTCCAGAAGGAGTGTGCAGACCTGCGTGTCAAGCTCCAAGCTGCCGAGCGCACACACTGTCCCCGTGCATGTTCTTGTCGTTCCCTCGGCGCCTCCGCTACCGCCTGCACGCTCTACACCATGCGACGCGAGCATGACACCGCCAAATCCGAACTCCACCGCTCCCAGGTCGAGCTCGCCCGACTGGAGGAGCGATACAAGCTGCTCGAGAAGACGCTCAAGGACAACAGAGACGTGCTGAGAGCGCGGGAAGTCGAGGTCGAGACGCTGAGAAAGGAGAGGGACAAACTTGTCGGCGACCGCTACTCCAGGGAGCGCCCGCCCTCTTCCCTTGATCGACGGCGCAGCCACGACATAATGCGCCGTCGATCCAACTCTTCTCAGTCTCTGCTCTCCCAGCAGATTCGCCTCAGCGCAGACTGGTCTGACCAGCACGATGTCGAGACCACCCCCCAGGCCAGTGGGCGGCGTGCCTGTGACACCCCCGCTGACAACATGTCCACCGTCTCAGAGGAGGAGCGCGCACAGACAAAGAGCCTGGAGACCTTCCTCACCAAGACCGACCTTTGGTCGGGTGCGCAAGTCATCCAGGCTGTTCAGGACCTCAATTCCGAGATCCTGCAATTCGCCGCCTCCGCCGTCGAGCTCTGTACCTTTGCAAAGCACCGTCCGACCCAGCCCAAGATATCGCAGACCCAAAACGACGTCTCGTCGCGAATGGGCTCGTCTCTCACACGCACCTTGTTCACTCGGGACCATTCCCAAGATCCGATGCTGGTCCAGATCGCTCTGCAGGGCTGTATCTCGTACTGCATATCTCGGGCCCTTTCATCGTTCTGCATCGGTTACCAATCCAAAGCCAACATTACGCTAACCCAGCTTTACGCCCACATGTTCCAGTCCGGTGCGTGGCTTCGGTCACTCCAATCTTCCGTAACTCATCCATCTTTAGAACCGCAGCCTACGTCTTCTCGGTGGAGAGCGTTGGCACACAAGCATATCCACGAGCTCCACCCCGAGCTGGGTGATTACGCTGTCAACGAAATGACGGAGACGATCTTTCGCTGGTCGTTCGATCTCTTCCTCGTCTGCGGGAGCACCAGTCCGCAGTCCAATCAGTCATCTCGCGAGGCATTCCGCACCCGCTTCGGATCCCAGGTCAAGCGTATCTCTAAATCCGCTTGCAGGATAGCGCAGATCATCAGAGAGGAGATCATGTCGACGAACTTTGAGGTCATTGGGGCAGACAGCGGTCGGGCCTTTGACGCACAGGAGATGGTGGACGCGTTCGAGGACTATGGGGCGCCCAGGGGTGCCGTGCTTTGCACGACCGAGTTGGGTCTTCGGTGCTCGACGCGCAAAGCAACTGCCGAACCCTCGACATCGCGGGAAGAGACTATCGAGCGTCGATTGTTGCTTCGACCGAAAGTCATCCTGGAGTCGGCGGTGGACATGCTCGATCAGCGATAATCCACGTCGCGTCCCGATATAATTCAAAAGCGACCCGCTTTTCAAAGCTCGTCCAACTACAACTCTTGATGCTTTTTCGTTTTGTTTTCACTATCATTGTACTTTATCACCCACTCCACGGACGTTCCATCATGCCAATCCTGTCATTATTTATTGGGGCTTCGTTACGTCTTGTATACCCTACTGACGTTGGAATTTTGAAAAGAAAGCGTGCTCGCAATCGGTCCAGGGGACCGATCGAATTTGTTCAAATGACGTCGGGATAATCGGAAGCAATGGAAGGCATTGTGGTAGCCTGGAGCTGTGACCGCCTCGAGGTTCGCCTGCGTGCAAAGAAAAAAAGGCACGCGGGAGTTGCTGTGACTGCCTCGAGGCTCGCCGGCGTGAAAGACGGTGGCGACTGACTGCGGGGCACGAGGTCAAGACGTGTCTTGTCGCAGGTCCGAAGCGTCGCCTGATCCGAGTAGCTCCGAATCGCCGCCTTCCTTTCTGGGTCCTTCAGGCTTCATCCATGAGCACGAACAAGCATCGTCAGGGTCCGAGCCTACCCAAATCCATCTTGGAACATATCGATCAAGATGCCTCTGGTGTGTGTACCATTCCATCCCAAATCCTTTCGTGACGCTCATTCGCCCAAGGACATCGCCCTCGCAACAAGGGCAAAAACAGCCAGGTTTCGCGCAGGGACGCCAGGAAGCAAGAGAGGCTCGATCGCAAAAAACGCAGGGCAGACCATTTCTCGACCGTCGCCGTCGCCGTCGCCGTCAAACGCAAGACCGAGGAGGAACACGTCGATGTCCCCGCCGTTAAACGGAGAAAGACGGTCCATTTCGCAGATCAAGTCAAGGGCTCGACTCCTCCCCAAAAGACCCGGCCCCCAGACGCGCACACATTGACCAAGTCTAGATCAAAAACAGCACTCGAGAGGCTTGTTTCTCGGTCGACCCGCGACGCACCAAAGGTTGCATCCCGTATCCCTCGGACGCGAGAAGAGACGGAAGAAGACGCATACATTGCATATCTAGAAGCCAAGCTTGGATATTCGAAAGGGACGAAGCGCAGGACAGGCGACGAGGACGATGGGCTCGGTGGTGCGTAACATGTACTTGCGATGTGGACACGGACATGTCGAGACGTGCACTCAGATTTGCTCGACCTTGCCAATGAGCTCGAAGGCTCCCTCCTGGGTCTCCCTGGCCGTTCTGGAGCCAATTCGGGTCGAGACTCTTTGGAAGATTTGGACACTTGGCATATGTCAGATGATGGGGAGTCCTCCGAGGTGGGTGAAGAATCAGATAACCCCACCGAAAGTAGTCCGACAGACGACGACGACGACAAAGTCGAGGCTGAAGAATTGGATGGTGGCGATGAATGGACTGGGTTTGGCACGAGTGACAACCAACTAGTCCAACACGATCAGGCTGACGAGGATACGGTCATCAAAGAGCGACCGTCAGGTATGTATCATATCGCAGGTCAGCGTAATGGTAATGACACATCTACAGGACGATACATCCCGCCTGGTCTGAGGAAGGAATCCAGTACAAGTCAAGGGGAGGATATCGTAAAGCTCACCCGTCAGCTGAAAGGCCTGATCAACCGGTAAGTCGGTGCGCAAATCAATGTCATGCTTGTTTCATCCCGCCGTGTTCAGAATGAGCGAGCAAAATATGTCAACAGTGCTAGATGACATAGAGCAGGTGTATCGCAATCATCGCCGGCATGGTTAGCGTTTGTTTCACAGAATTACGCCCTACTGACGCCTTGTACAGACGTCACATCCACCCTGACTACCTTGATGATCGACGGCATATCTTCTCATGCGATGCTCCTCGATTCGTTCGTCGTCTTACATGCAGCGTTCATCTCTAGCTTGCACAGACTGATTGGCGTCGAGTTTGGTATGAACAGTCACTGCTGGAATATCCGCGTACTAAGTCTGGCTTCTCAGTCGCTTTTGTCGTCCAGAACGTCGTATCAGCCTACGAACGTCATCTTCGAGATTACGAAAGTGACGTTTCCGACGTCACCACTCAACCCGGAGAGGGGGGGAAAGAATGCTCCAACCTCATCGTTCTCTTGTCAGAGTTGTACAATTTCCAAGTGATCTCTTGCATCCTCTTGTACGACATCATCAAGGATTTACTTGGCAAAACGCTCTCCGAGTTCCGAGTCGAGCTGTTGTTGAAAATTCTGCGCAGTAAGCAGGGGTATAGAGTCTTTTTCCTCGTTTGTTCACGTCCACAGGTTCCGGGCAGCAACTCCGGCAAGACGATCCTTTAGCACTGAAGGATATCGTTACACTAGCACAATCGAGCATCGCACATCAAGGCGATAACTTGAGGTGATTTCTCTTTTCTACCGTCGACCATCACCATTTGACGCGTCCCACCAGTTCGCGTACCAAGTTTATGATCGAGACGCTCACTAATCTCAAGAACAACAAGAACAAGAAAAGTGGGACGCAACATCAGGGAGGCGACGCCGTCGAACGTATGAAGAAATTCTTGTCGGGCCTTGGCAAGAAGCGTCATGGTGAGCCGCATCTCACCTCGTTTCTTCTTGCAAATGACACGATCCGTGTTACTAGTACAAGCGCACGAGGCGCTCCGGGTATCGTTGAGTGACCTCCGTGCTGCAGAAACAAAGGGTAAATGGTGGCTAGTCGGTGCCGCGTGGGGAGGCGACCCTCTCGTCGACCAACAGCACGCTACCTCCACAAAGCAGAACGAGGTCGATGCACAAGACGTCGGCAACACGGCCCTCGTGAAACTGGCACGGAAACAAGGCATGAACACCGATATTCGGCGGAGCGTCTTTGTCGTGTTGATGAGCAGCGACGTACGTAGTATCCTCACCGCCCTTGGCGATCCTTTCAACGTTCGATCTCTTAGGACTATCTGGATGGCTGCGAACGATTGGCACAGCTCAACCTGTCGGAGGTACAACAACGCGAGATCGTCCGTGTCATCCTTCATTGCTGTGGTAACGTGCGTCGCTTGGTCTCTCCGCATGCACGAACGCGCGCTAAGCCCACGTGCTCTAGGAAAAGTCGTACAACCCGTACTACGCCCTCGTTTGCCAGCAACTCTGCCAAAGGTCGCACGCCTACAAAATTACGCTTCAATTTTGCCTGTGGGATTTCCTGCGGGACCTGGGTGAGACGAGCGTGGGTGGTGCAGAGGTCATCAAGAACCTCAAAGACGACGACGGTCGGTTCGACCTCAAGACCATCTCGTCGTCGCGAATGAAGAACGTTGCCAAGGCGTATGGGTGGTGGATTGCAAAGGACTGCTGCACCATCACCATCCTAAAGGTGATCTTGACATGTCGATGGTCGTTGCCGAGGCTTTTGCTCATCCATCCACGCGCAGCCCGTCGATTTCACCGTGCTTAAACCACAAACTCGGAAATTCCTCCGAGAGCTCTTCGTACACATATTTGTTGCGAGTCAGGCATCATCGCCAGTGCTGACAGACGACGCCAACGAACAAACGTCGCGCAATCGAGGGACGGTCGAAGACATTTTCATCAAGGCGACCAAGATCGAAAACTTGGGTCTTGGACTGATATTCTTCCTCTCGAACGCGTTCAGAGGAGAGGAGGGATTCCTTGGGTGGGCGAGTGCGTTGGCAAAGGAGACGCTGCAGACAGGGATGAACGAAATTCCGAGGCTATAACATTCGTGGTAGATTACCCAAAAGGAATGTACCTCGATCTCGATTCATAGGCAAGTTATGCGCCGACCGGACATCCTCAATGGCTCGTGTCCGACAGAATTCCGCTGCGCGACTCCGACGGAAACCCGATCGGCCCAGTTCGCACAGAAATGGCGTTAACCAAGAGACACCGTCTGCTTCTGGAATGCGACAGTTGCGTATGAACTCCCGCTTTTCCCTCCAAAAGTAAACTTTTTGTATGGGACACTTCCCCTTGGTGAAGAGTCAGATGTTCCCAGACCCCGGGGAATCACGGCTGCACTCACTTGTAACTAAGGCTGCCGCCCCGCGTTGCGATCTTTCGTGTCAATTCGTCCTCCGTGAAGTTACACGCTATGTGGGAGGTAAATTCGTGAACGACGATCGGGAGACTCTCTCACAAGTGATAAGGAAATGCCCTCCTGGTCTAAGCAACCTCATGACTCGCGGGACATACCTCTCCAGCGGCGCGATTCCCTGCTCGTCCTCGTCCATGAGAGAAATAGCGTCAAAAGTGCCCTTGTCCAGAACGAGGTCCCAAACCTCGTCGCTGGTACGCTCCTCTTTAGGCGGAGGGACCGGCGACCCCGGATCCAGAAAGTCACATACTGCAAAGGTGACGCTGTCGTAGGCGTACTCGGCGTCGTCCTCGTCCCGCTGCTTGGCGATGGCGGTGGACAAGTCCACCGATCCCTGGCTGTAATCGATCCCCGTCAATCGGGATGCGTCGTAACCGGCCTCCACCATCGCAAAGAGAACATGTCCGTTCCCCGTACCTACGTCGAGCACGCTGGGACGCGCCACCGGGGGAACATGCGTCGAGGCCCACGCGACCATCTTTGCCACTGGTTCCTCGCCAAACCTGATGGATGGATAGGTGGGAGGGCGAAAGGGGGGAGGCGATGGATCGCGTACCATACCTCGCCTTCGAGGCCGCTGTCGTAAAAGTGGGCGAGTTCCTCCGAGTAGCGCTGATCCCAGCTGTTTTTGGGGTGGTTATGGCTCGGAGTCGTGATCAAGCAAAGGGAGACACCTCACTGATCCTTCGTCCCGAGCAGCGAAGGGTCGAACTCCACGGTGCTCATTGTGCAAGTAGGTCGATGATCAAGTCAGAGTGAATATTAGTCAGCAACAAGCTCTATCTCATGCTACCATCAACGCTCCCTCCTCAACTTCCAAGCCAGCTTCTTGAACTCTCGCCTGATATCCGCAATGCATACCCCATCATCTTGAGATTCGAAGAATCTGCCCGAACCCATTCGGATTCAAAGACAAGATCGACATTGTTGATCTACGCCAGAATCCTGGGGTACTTGTTACTGCACGGGCCTTCAGACGAAGCACGGAAAACTGTCGCCAAGGAAGTAGTGTCCTGTGCGACTGAGGACGCGTTAGAAGATGCCGGAAAGCTGTACTTTGACCACTATATTCGTGCTTGTAAACTTTCTGTTCCATGTTGGTCGTCCTTCTAAAGATGATTCAACAGTCAAAAAGGTCAATGGTCGTACACCTGTCCCATCCTCCCACCCTTCGCGGCACTCTTTCGATGACGTACAGCAGCTCAATGGTAAGACGTTAGAACAGCCTCCACGGGACCATTCAGTTGCGAAACGGCGTGTAAGTCACTTTCGTCACTTTCGCACATCGACGACCTTCCCCCTCTTTCCAAGGCCTTGGCCCGTGACGGGTACCGTTGCGTCGTTACGGGACGTTATGATGCCCCTTCGGTGGTATTGAGGCCGAACCTTGAAGAAATTGCCGCTGCCGAGGGAGGCACCGTAACGCAGTGTGCACACATCTTCGATGCATCTACCAATGAAAAGCTCGCTGATCAGGGCAGCGACACGGTACACTTCTCCACTTTGTTTGGCATGTATCCTTATGATCGGCGCAGAGAGCATCCGTGTGGACCATCATGGATCGGTTTGGCTATAAGGACATTGCCGAAAACCTAAACGGCAAAGGTGTACATCACCTCGAAAATATCTTAACATTAGATATGGTTGTACACCATCATTTCAATGATTTGAAACTCTGGTTTGAGCCTACAGTGGGTATTCTTTTATTTTATGTAAAACACATCTGACAGTTTCAGGACGAGCCACACGTATACAGAGTCGTGGCGCCACATCCGGTTTACCTCAGTCGATGCAGGACGCTTGTGAAGTTTACAACTGAGGATCCTGAAAACTTACCCCTTCCATCACCAGAGTACCTCAAAATCCATGCTGCATGTGCCAAGATTGCTCATATGTCGGGAGCTGGGGAGTATATAGACCAGATCTTAGAGGAGCTTGAGGATACCAAAGTTCTCTCCGAAGATGGTGCTTCTGCAGAGTTGCTTGAACATCTTCTCAGTCAGGAAAATTTGGTCCACTGATGCTCAGTTCTTTCATTGTTTTCCTCCTGAATGAGTGATTATCCTGCATTTTTTCCTTGTTACGGTTCCATGAGATGCGTGGCACGGCACCCTGTACAGAATACAGATTACAGAATATTGATGACACTCCCCAGGCAGAGTAAGTAATGTCGATTTTGCTGGGATAACCCTAACCCTAATTAAATGGCAATACTCAGAGTCACTGAAGGAAAACTACAGTGAGCGACGAGTGTCAAAGTGACCGAGCGAGAGTGGCGAGTAGTATTCTAATGTAACAGTGGGTGATCAGAATGAAGATATAGTGCAATGTCATCGTTTCCCGTCAGTCTTATCAAGTAAATCCTTCGCCTCGTTGATTTTACTTGCAAGGTAAGGCGAACCGCCGCGGTCGGGATGGTTGGCTAACATGATGTGACGGTGAGAATCCTTGAGTCTATTGCGGAGCGTAGGCCCATCTCTGCAGACAAACATGGATGAGAAACTGAGACATGACCAGACGAATGATCGAGGACGACGCACTTTAGGCCGAGAATTGCAATGGCCTCCTTACGGTCCATTTTGGCTTTAAACCCCCCCTTTACCCATTGGTCTGCTGCTCCTCTTCCAATAACGCCGCTTCGAATGAGGTGTCTGCCCACAAGTGCGGCCGTCACTGCACCGAGACCAACAATGACGGGAGTTGCCATGTTCTCCAGTACTGTGCGGTACAACGACCTTCGTCACATTCGTCAGTCACAGAAGTGTCACAAGGAGTCACATCAAGTCACACAAGCACAGACAAAATCTGATTGTCATTGACTGTTATTAACAGGAATTACAATAGTTGCGAGTATTGCACAACGAACAATGGAAGGGCTGTGTAGAATTCTCGAGGACGTTACGAAACCGACGAGTGACGACGTTGCTGTACCGCATAGTAGTGGATGCTATGAGCTGTGGGCGACTGTGGGTCCCGCTTTCACGTGACTCTGAAGGACACCGCAGCAAACTCGTCGAAGCACCGCAGCTTGCTTTGTGCTTTTGTACGTCAAACGGATATCTAGACCACGGCGAAAGGGCCAAATGTCTCCATGTCAACCTCGTAACTTGGAGGTGTTGACACCCATCGCGAGGTAACGATCACCAGTTCTTTGGTGACTCAACCTCGTACTTGCTGTGCCCTAAGTACGCCGAATCATTCCCTTCTTTATGCCACGCGGAGCGCCCGTAATCTCTGAACATAATAAAAACGAGGCATTGGGTGTGCCAACGTATTGACCGTACGCCCCTCCCGTCTCGTCGTTCCTCCCGTGCATGTCGTTCACAATCCCTCAGAACCTATTCATCAATGATTCTACGGTTATCACGGTCGTCAAATGTAACGACGATGCTGTGACAGTGCAGCACATCGAACCTTTGTTATTGGATGCCATGAACCGCGTTCTCGGCGTTTCCGCCACCTACGGGAAGGCGTGTCAACTCTCTTCGATCGCCTTCTCCACTCTTTCGCGAGTACTCGTGGTGAACATACCTGCGCGCCACACTCCTCAGCTAAAACACGCGAATCAACAACGTGTTGCTAGAAGCAGCACTCTTATCCAAGACCGTCTTCTCCTGAATCCGAATTTGCGAAAGCATGCGTTCAAGATGGACCAACTTGCAGTCGCCTTGTATTTGGACCTGTCGATCCGCATCAACGACGCAGTTGATATGTTATCAGTGACCACCAATGATAGCAGGCAATCTCTGCAAGCGTTGATGAATGCCATGGGTGGCGTGAACCTACAAAAGCAGAACGTACAATCTCTATTTTTCGACACTTCAAAGTCGACGACGGCGGACCCTGCAGCCCGTGTGGCGTTGGAGGCATGGGGTGCCTGTCGAGCGGCAACCCTGCCTCAAATGTCTCCGCGTTTCGCATCTCTCCCTAGTATTGATACATCGGCCGTCCGGAAAGCGGTATGGAGCTTGCTTCATCTCTGCATTACCCCTTTAACGTGCCGCAAAATCTAGCGTTTGGCTGCTCTGGCGAGCATTTCCCGAACCGCAGACCGTTTAGATGCCTTGAAACCGACCGTCGTCAAAAATGATGTCGCAGATCGATTCACTGTAAAGAAGGGTGCTGTTAACCTTGTCTGTGGCCGTTTTCCCACCCGCATCAAACAGTCAACACATCAGGTTTGTTAACATTCTGATTACTATGCATAATCTAATGTAAACATTGCATAGGTTATCCAAATCGAAATAGAGGGTGAAAATGCTACGAACCAGGTTACTGGCCGTGCTCGCAAAGTTGATGGGCGGAGCGCCCGCATTAATGTCAATGGACCCGTTCAAGGCGACAAGATTCTCTCTGTCACGACCATCGGAAAGGAAAATCCCACTTGTGCTGAATCCACTCGCCAAGACGTCATCCTCAAGGCCCTCCAACATAATACAAACATTCTCTCAAATCCGTTCTTTCAAGCCTTGTGGCTTCCTAAGGAGCGACCAGTGTGGCCCGAATCCAAGGAGCAAAGGGGTGCACTTCCTGTGCACTTTTCCCGTGACCTCAACCGCTCTCAGCACGCAGCCGTGCAGAGGATATTGTCGGATAAGGACGACGATCGAATCGTCACAATCCAAGGTCCTCCCGGAACTGGCAAAACTACGGTTATCGCAGCCTCTGTCATAAGCCACGACCACGCCAAATCCGGTCAGAATATTTGGGT